>JARJLU010011277.1:0-28889 GCA_030272975.1 Sparidentex hasta
TATATATATATCTCTTTTATCTCTCCGTCTTCACCGTCTGTCCTCCTCTGACTTCATCACCTTCATTTCACCTCTTTCACATCATCTTCCTATTTCATTTTTTTACTCCTCTCCCTTTCCCTCCACGTGTGACACTTTTTTTTTAATCTTGCATTGACATTTCCATCTTCAACCTTGGACAGTTATAGAAAACAACCTGACCACAGAGTCCTTTTAGCTCCACGAGCGTCCGTTTATGACGTGACCGTCATCATCTCAACAAATAACTTCACGTTGGGTTCAAATGGCACCGGATCATTTTTTTCAACAAAATCCTTTTTTATGAATGATTTCTTTCATCAACCAAAAAATACAACTTAGTTTTACTTTCCTCTGATTTGTATCGTGTGTAAAATATATATTTTGTGATCTGAACTGTTGGTGTTAGATAAGAAGTCTTCAGTGAGACCAGAAGTCATGTATTAAAGCTGTCAAACACTGAATTTACAGTTAAATTTAAGAGTTTACAAATCACATCAGATGACATTTTATAGGATTAATCAGTTGAATTGATTTACATAATAATAAAGAATCATCTTTGTCATTTTTATTAACATCTTGCACAATTCTGTGTCTCTTTTGCTGAACCAGAGAAAGAACTTGACGAGTACTCCAGCTACTACAACTCCAAGCGCCGCTCCAACAACGCTCCGCCCTCCTTCCACTCCTCGCAGCACCACCTGCCCTGGGGAGGCGAGTACACTCTGGGATCCAGGGGCACGCTGCCCCTCAACGGCTCCCGGCCCCGCGTCCAGATCCCCGCCTCCACCCCGAACCCGTACCCTCTTCCCGCCCAGTCGCATTACACCAGCTCCTCCTTCGACAGGCCGCCGCGGCGCGTCCGCTCCCAGGACCAGCTGCTGGCGCTTGGGGAGGGCAACACGCTGTCCCGCCTCTCCAAGAACCAGCAACATCAGTACTACAAAGCCATGATGAACTCCAGCAGGGGCTCCAACTCGCAGACGCTCCGCAGGTAAGATGAGAGAGGTGAGAGGTGTGAGGAGAGAAAACAGGTAGATGAAAAGAGGAAGAAGAAGAGGGAAGATGAGAGACAGTGGAGATCGTACTGATGTCAGATGATCTGAGACGAGTAATAAAATAATAACCTGAAGGAGAATCAGTTTTTCTTGCTCTTGACTTTTATTAAACACTAAAGATGTAAAGATTTGAAGTTTCTGTCAAGGTGAGGATTCATTCACACATTATATCAGCCAAATTTAAAACCTTTTACAAACAGCAGTTGACAAAACAATCTCAGATCAAGGTTATTATAGGTCTGCTCAACCACATCAAGCTCAAATTTAGTCGCTGCTCTGAGGAAAATCTAAAAATGATCCAGTTGTCGGAACTGCGACAACAATGACATCACTTTGAAACGCTACACGGAGAAAAAATGTCTGTTTCCTCTGTTTTAATATTTAAACCCTGGTTTCCTCTGTGGCCAACCTGCTGCTATGAATGAATGAATAAGAAATAAACTAAAACATCAAAACATAATGTCATAAAAAATACACAGAAAAGGCCTTTTGGTAAGATTTAAAAGGGACTCAGATGGTTGAAATATTTTCTCTTCATTTTTCAGCCTTATACGAATATAAAGTCTCGTCTGTCAGATATAAAGTTGTGATGTTGTGATGTTTGTTGGTTGTTTGGAAGCTTTAATATCAGGGAGGATAATCCAGCCTCTTGTTCCAGGTCCCACGAGAGGCTCCTGGTCTCACCGGACCGTCTGGAGGACCAGCTGCTGGCGATGGGTCTGATCATCGGAGGCGACAGAGGAGGAGGCAGCGGGATGGTGCCCACCATGGGCCGGCTCAGCCACCACCAGAAGGCCCAGTCGCAGCAGAACATCTGCGTCACGCCGGTCATGGACCGCCACCACATGATCAAGATGAACTCCCACCCGACACCAGGCCACGACCACGACCGCGAACGGAGCTCCGACCGCGTGCCCGCCATGGGCATGCACGGCGGCTGGGAGCCGTCCGGAAGTCACAACGCCCGGCGGATGGCTTTTGCCAGCAAGAGGCAGAACACCGTCGAACAGCTGCACTTCATCCCCGGAGGAGGAGGAGGAGGAGGAGGAGTGCAGGGACTGCGGACTGGGAGTAAGAACGAGGTGACGGTGTGAGAGGAAGAGGGAGGTAAAGAGAGGAAGATGAAGAGTAGAGAGGTGAAGGCTTGAAGCTTGTAGAGAAGCCGAAGAGGCAGACGGAGGAAAGAGAGGTGTCGAGGGATTTATAGGGAAGATGAGCAGGAAGAGGCAGTGAGGAAGAGGTTTGATCTCAGCCGGCTGCCTCGCAGGGCCGAGCAGCGAACGCCCCCCCCTCCCCGTCGTAACACAGAAAGTGGTGGAAGACGACATTAATCTCATAGTGAGTAAAGCCAATTGATTTTCTCCTCGTCACTTTGTGTATTGAAAATAAAAAAAAAGAGAATATTCAGCCATTCTTTGTAAAGGGAAGACAGAAATGTCCACTTAAAAAGAGCAAAAAATATCATACGAGTGCCGTTTGAAGGCTGCTGGGTATTCGCTGTGACTTTTATTGAAGGATACCCGCTGAGTTGAATCTGTTGAGTTGTCCTTGAGTTTTATTGCACTGTCCTCTGAGTCCTCGAGAGCTCTGACAGAGATTCATCTGTCTTTGAATCCACTGTGGATGACGGAGAGCGCCGAGGCAGAGACAGACGGGTTTGCTTGTCTTTGTATTTATAAAAAGTATTTAAAACCAAACGAGTTGCTTTTGTATGAAATTAACCTGATGATGATAATTATAACAATAGTATTAACATTACTGAGCCCTGTAAGACTTTGTGTATACTTGGTTTAAAACGTATTTATCCTTTAGCCGGCCGGTTTGTAACTTAAAGGCCGGACATGTGACCCGCCCGTCATTTCTTTCTCTAGTTGTGATTGGACATGTAATTAAAGTTTAACATTCTCTGCAAACATCAAATGACTGCCTGTACGGCACAAATTCACGCTAGATAAAGTCAAATTAAAAACCATTTAGTGAAAAAAGGAACAAGACCTGCATCAACACAAACTGCTGCTACAAAGGCCCAGTCACACCAGCGCTCAACTGGTAAATCATCTGGCAAAATCATCAGATCACAGCTGAAATTCTGCACACATTGGATTTATTAACGGTGGGGCTTTTGGTGAACTGTGACAAGACGAGTTCGTGGGCACAGAAATACTTTTTTCCCCGTAAGCTTACATGTGACGGAGGCAGCAGTGAAACAGCCGATGACTCGTTTCACTTCTGACTTTGATCCAGTTGGTCTGAGAAAAAGATTTAATTGTGCGACTCTTCTCGACTTTCAAGTTAGCAGAGAGCTAAACTGAGGTTAGCGGTATCTGGGTAATTTAATACCCAGGAAGTCAAACTTGCAGAGGATAAAACGTTCATTGTGAAATACATCTTTTTATGAATCATGTAAACTTATTGTATAGCTCAGAGTTGGTTAGTTTCCCTCTTTATTGAACATTTAGACGTAGGGTGAAATTATGTTAAACAGTCGAATACGGGGAGAGTAGAAAGATGCTCGAGGGTATTAGCATGTTCCTTTCTCGCTAGCGTGTTAGCTCGTCTTGTTACGGTGGTTCACCAACCAGCCCCACGAGTAGCTTCTCCTGCCAGACATGCAGATTAAGTCTGCTGCCACTTTTCTGGAGTGACCGGGCCTTCAAAGTAAAAAAAATAAAAAATAAAATGTAAAAAAATATCCACCTTTACCTTACTTTGTACAGTGAACTCTAGTGGGCTCTCGTGGGTGTTTTATCATCTATGAAACATTGTGCTGTGACCCCTTTTTGCGTAACGATTACCACCGGGATTAAAAAAAACAAAAGTTTGGAATTCGACCGCTCATGCAGACGGGTCAAACTTCTACAACATGATGGACCCCGACCGCCCAAACGTCCCTCAAACACTGTTTTAAACTTGTGTCGTTGTGAGTCTTTAGAGAGTCAAGGGGTTTCCGAGCGGACCCTCCTGTGCTTCTACGACGCCACATGTTACCTGCAAGTTCAGCTGCTCACCTCATATGAAGGGAAGTCGGGGGGAGGCAGGCGGGGTTTCGAGGCTGGGTGGGTGGGTGGTGGGGGGGACAACAGACACTTCGCACCAAGGGCTATACCGAATTATCTTTGTGTGTCTGTGCTCTGTACAGTGTCTGCTTCTCATGTTCATCTCTCCTGCGTGTCGCTGTCGGGAGGCATGCTTGTGTTCACGGATTCTTGATTTCTTCTTCTTCTTCTTCTTCTTCTTCTTGCGTCGAGAGAAAAAACATTAAACATGCAAGAAATTCTGCAAAGCAAAGGGACTTTTGTGCAACATGTAAACAAAAAACAAAACAAAAACAAAAACACAAACACACGACCATGATAACTTTCTTTCTTTCGCGGGAGAAGCGGTGGCCATGATGATGTCATATTTTGTACATTTTCTTGTTTGTTTGTTTTTTAAGTTCCTCTGGCTGTGAGATGGACCTGCCGGCCGTTTAGGCTGGATTCACCCTTCGAGGGGTTTAAAGGGGCTCCTTAGGCCTTTTTTGTCTGAGGTTTCTCAGCGTCCCTCTCCCAGTTGTATTTCGATAAAGACAGATGATGATTGATGACTGAGCGACGCTTCCTGCCAGCCATTTTTAGTCTTTTACTACGACACATGTGCTCATGTTAAAGGTTTATGATCATACGTGTAAAGACTTCCCACCCCCCCCTCCTCGATCAGAATACGAACACTCTTATCATGAATTTTTCTTTTTTTTGTCTTTTACTTAAACATGTATTTATTTTTTTAAGAAAATCTCTGTGAATTTTAAATGTGTAATCCTGGATTTTCAATATTCAAACTTTATAGTGGAATTTAAAAAAAAAGAAAGGGAAAAAAAAAAGATAAAAAGAGAGCGAGACAAACATTTGTGTTCTCGAGAACAAAAAGTTGCTGATGCAATCAAAGAGAAAAGACGAACCGCATGTCAGAAGCCAGTGTTGATGATGTCATAGTGCTGACTTATGATGTCACGGCGTGTTTGTGCTTAAATGTACATGCGTCTGTTTTCATTTGTGTGCCCGTGTGTGTAACTCTCTCTGTGTCTTCTTCTTCTTCTTCGGAATGCTGAATCTCATTTTCCGACCAAACTTTCCGGTCGCAGTTCAGAGACCCGAGTCGCAGCCGTCACGTGTTCATATCAACCAGTGATGAAATCAAAGCGGCCTGTCGTTTTGTTTGATTAATTTAAAAAAAAAAAAAGGGGGACATTGATTAATCACAGCTTCTGTTGTCGAGCTGCGTTCACCAAAGCGAGGACTCCTCAAACATTTGAACATGTAAAATTATTTGAAGGCTTTTATTGTGTCCAATCTTTTTGGGTATTTGGTATTTTAGAGGAGATGAGTTGAATATGAGCCTGCAAAAAAAAAATCTGCAATTTGTGTTTCGTGATGCTCACACACTCGCTCCTTTTGACAGAACTTTAAGAGTATTAAAGTCGCAGTATTAAAGGGGCAGTTCACCCCAAAATTTGAAGAAACACATTATTCTTCTTACCTGTAGTGCCAGTCATAGAGATGTCTGCCTTCTGCCTTTCAATATAATTAAACTTGTGGTTAGGAACTATTTTCTTGTCACTACTGAGAAGGAAACGAGCATCTACTCATCGACGAGAGAGAGGGAGGTGTGAACGTTGATGGCGTCCTCCTTGGCTGAGCTGTAACGTTAGCTTGCTTCGTTCATGAGTAGCTGCTGGATTCCTTCTTCATCCTCTTACCTCGACGTGTGAGTATAGCTTAGCATCGCACCAGCGACGGGTTTAGCGAACCGTCATCGTACTCTTGCAGTTTATACTACCTTGCCTGACTTCCTCCTTTACGGCTGTAATAATCACAACAGACACTAGAGGGCGCCACCGAACAAGAAACGTACATACTGGTGGTAATAAACTGCTTTTGACCTCTATGGTTTTTTTCTGATGAGGACAGGCTGTCAGGTTATCTACCTTAGCGTCAAGTAAAGCTGCTGAAGGACAACAGACGGGAAAAGCCAGAAAATATTTCCTTTGTAGATTTAAAGCCGAACACGATGACCCTCTTCTCATTCATCCACGGCAGCGTCTCAAACTAATGCAGGACGAGTCATCAGGATGTTTTTATCCAGAAGGTTACAAACTTTAACGTACCTATAAATCAACATTTTCGCCATTGTCGAGCCTGATATCTCACATACTGGTGCGATAAAGATAGAAACTAGATGGATACAACACTACAGGTAGGAGGAAAAATGAACTGTTCAGAGTTTCAGTCCACGCTGAGGAGGTAAAAAACACACACTTTTATATATTCAAGTGTTTTTCAGCGGGTCGAGGAGGAAAATGTCCTGTGACCTGCCTTTTTGTCTGACAGGATGGAAAAGACTCTGCAGGGTTTTTTTTTTTCTTAAACGATGAAAACATCTCATTAAATTTTAAACGAGAAGGAAGAAAGAAAAAAAAAAGGGGGGGAGGGAGGGATTGTAAATGACACGTGAAGATTCAGTTGTATTTTTAATGTCTCATTTCTGCTCATAGGTCTGATACACATGTCGTAATCCATGTTCAGTTAATTGCTCCCCTGATAAAACCGTGTGTGTGTGTGTGTGTGTGTGTGTGTGTGTGTGTGTGTGTGTGTGTGTGTGTGTGTGTGTGTGTGTGTGTGTGTGTGTGTGTGTGTGTGTGTGTGTGTGTGTGTGTGTGTGTTAACCACTGGGTGGGTGGGGGGGGGGGTCACGGGCATATTTGTATTCTCAAAGCTACTCTGCATACCTCAAATTGTATGATACATTTATTTATTACATCCCCTTATATGTCTATTTCCAAGAATAATTCCAAACAAAGGTCTCACACACGTGCAACCCTTTTGTTATTGGTGATCAATTCTTGCGTTTGTAGAAACCTACTGTTTAATTGATAATAACAATAAAAAGGAAAAATCCCACTAAAACGTGTGTGTGTGTGTGTTACTTCTGTGAATACAGCTGTTTGTATGTTGAAAAACTGAATATCTTTGGTGTTTTTGACTTCTGATCATACAAAACAACCACGTTTTACTAATTTCTCGGCGTTTTAGATGAAACAATTAAATGTTTAATCAGTAAATTAGAACAGAACGGCTCTTACAGTTGCAGCCGAATATTATTTTACACATTTTTAGTCTATAAAATGTCACAAAAAAGTGAAAACTTGGAATCAAAAGTTCCCAGAACTCAGTGTGACATATTAGATCACCTGTTTTGTGTCTGATAACCAGAAATCTTCAGGAAAAGCTGCAAATTATAATATTTAAAGGGTAACTCCGCCAATTTCACACATTAAAGTGTCTCTACAGGTCTTCAGAGGAAGCTGCGCGTGATCTGACGAATGACCTTCAGTGATGTCACTCAGTGGCCACATTGGATTGTGGGTAATGTAGGCAACAGGTTCTGAAAAGGGGAGTGTGGAATAAACAAAAGTTTGCATCACAGGTTGTAAAATTAGTGGTATTTCCCTTTAAGAAGCTGGAACAAGGTGGAATATTTTTGCCTCAAAATGTCCCAAAGTTCAGTCTTGTTTGTTTTAATTGAATTTAAGTGATTATAAACTCCCAGTTCCAGTAGTTTTGCCTGACTGTAAAGGTCCAGTGTGTTGGATTTAGTGCCATCTACTGGTGACGCTGCAGGTTGCAACCACCTGAACAGCCCTCGCCTCTGCCTCTGTGTGGTTTGTCCCTTCTGGGCTCCTGTACAAACACAGTGTCTGTAGAAGGATGTTTTGCTTTCTGGTGCTAAACCCAAACATATATTCCAGCTGTTCTTTTGAATATCTGAAGGTTTAAACAAGGCAGACAGACACAAATCTTCATGACAAAGTCGATTAATCTCAGTTTAACCATGTCAGAAATGTTTTCGATCAGATGTTTAACTGTTTAATCAGAGAACGAGTGAATAAGAGAAGAGAATTTTGACCTTTAGAGTCTATTTTTTTGGTTCGAACGTTAAGTTTGTGATCTGTTCTGTTTCTGTGTTCAGCCCCTCCTCTCTGTTGTGTTTCTGCTCTCAGGGAGCAATTTGAGGCTCCACACAGGGGAAACAACACGCCGCATCCTCACTCCCACTAATTTAGCTCAAATTATTAATTCATCAAGTCATTAAAGGAAGAAAATGAGGGAAATTAGAGGCAGGCTGGGCTCCTGTTGGCTGCTGTCTACTCAACACCTCATCTTTGGTGGTGATCGTATCGGCTCTTAGATCAGCTTTGACACAAACCATCAATAAATTAGTTTTATTTAAGGACACCTGCAGATGTTTCCAGATGTTTTTTTATGATGACCTACGCTGTCTCAGGACATCGGATCATCTCTGTCCTCGACTGTGAAGACCAAAACAGGTTCTTTTAAGCAGAACCATGATGTTTTCTGAACCCTCACCAGATGTTTTTGCACAAGGATCAGAAAATTCAGCCTAAACAAACGTAAAGATGCAACATAAAGAAACATCAAGTCTGAAATTATCACTGGTGTTTCAGGAACGTACATAACTAACATTTATCTTTATGATTGGGACTGATGAGGGAGGTATTAACTCTATCGGGCGCCATTATAGTTTTATAGATTGTAGGTTATTTTATGACATTATGAACGTGTGATATGTGGAAAAAAAGAGGGAAAGAGCAGTTTGTATTATAATATGTGGCGGACCCTGCCACCTGTCTGGCTTCAACCAGTTTTCTAGGACCTTATTTTCCTTTGAGAACAGCTTGTTTACACACTTACAGAGAGAGTTTGTATCATTACCTCATAAAATATTATAAATATTAAAAATTCTGAATTTGAATTTAGTCACGGTGCCCCTTTAAGACTAATATTTAATTTATTTTGGTGTTTTTTTCATGCAGAATATCAACGGAAGAAGAAGAAAAGTACAACACGTGTTTACAGACAAAATCTCAGCTTTTCACTACACACACACACACACACACCCTGTAATGTTATGCAGCACGCGCTCTAATGATATCTTTAATTGACTCATTAACATTTCACACACTTAGTGTGAAAACACACACACACCGTCTCTCTCTGAGGGGCCTAATGACTGTGTGTGTGTGTGTGTGTGTCACTGATATCTTTTTTTAATAGTGTGCAAACATGCATGCCCGCGCGCGCACGTACATGCATGCGTAGACACACAGCGCGCACACACACACACACACACACAGTTTGTTCATCCACGGACAGCATGCCGGATAGAAAGCATATTTTGCGGTCGGGGGGTCGGAGGTGGATGTGAGCGCAGCGGCGGCGGTGTGGTCGCGGCCGGACAGACCGACCTGTGCCTGGCTCTACCCGGAACCATTATGCAGACAGGAAACTACCATTTTAACGCTAGCAGCATCGGAGGAGCCGTCGACTACACGGGGGGACACCTAAAACTGACAAGGGCGGAAAACAGCCAGCCGCGGAGAAAAGAAGGGAAAACACGACGGAAAGAAAACAAAGGCGCCGTGCGGGTGAAGACGGGCAGCGGGCCGCTCGAGCTGTAGGACGGAGGCGGCAGACAATGGACGTGTCGGAGCGGGCCAGCGGAAATAGTTTTTGTTAGCGAGTGAAAAGCAGCAGCAGCAGCAGCAGCCCTCCCGGGCCGATGGACGGCCAGGCCTTTCACAGTGTTTTTCCATGGATGAAGAAAAAGGCCCCGCTGACAGGCAGTAGGGACCCCGCTCTCACGGCGCATCCCCAGCTCCATGGTTTCTCACTTTTACTTCCATGTTTGTGAGCTTTTTTTCGCAGCCGGTCATCGAAGGCAACAAGGTAAAACAACAAAAACAAAAGCCGCTCGCAGCAGTAGTATGTTGGCTAATTTGCTAGCCGCCGATGCTAAAGCGAAGCTAACGGCTCAGCTAAGCTGCTAGCGGCGCTATAGCGTCCCTGTGTGCAGCTGGGATACCCCCTTTATGTCTTTTTCACTTGTCGTTATCAGTGTTACAAATGATGCGAAACATATTTTAACTTGATTTAAAACACTTTTCTCCTCCGTGAGTGTCTAAATCCACCGCAAATTATGCCAGTTTACGACCGTTAGTGCAACATTTTGGCAGTTGGTGAACGTTAGCTAGCCGAGTGATTAGAGATGCTAGCAGGCGCTGGTGATAGAAGTGAGTGAGGGGTAACAGACATTTCTATCCGTCTAACATGCTCGTTACTCGATACATCTTGTTTCAGGCTGCCGACCTGAGGTTACCGGTTGTCGGCGGAGAAAGCGAACAGTGTCCCCCACCGCAGCCGCGGTCCCGCAGGGGGGCTCCGTACCTGTGGATTAGCCGGTAAGATGGAGACATAACGTGCAATCACACACACCTCCAGATTGTCAAACTCCACGTTAGCTTGATGAGCTTCAGTTTGTCACTTGTGTTCCCGAGTTGTTTCATATTATAAGCATTCAAAGTGAGCTTTAAGGAGATGGATCCAGGTGCACATGATGTACTCGAGCTGTCATTTCATGCGTTTTGTACAAACTGATGCAGGATCAGCAGTCAGACGAGCTGATGACACCACAGTCTGTCTGTCTGTGTCAGTGTGAGAGTGGAAAAAGTTTTCTCCAAGTAGGATAAAAAATTTGAATTCAAAGAGAAATGTTGCAGATAACAGGAATGACGAATATTTTAAAAGTTTACTGATGCATCTTGTAACTTCTGTAGGAGCATCATCTGATCCAAGTACGTGAAAGTCTCTCATGTAACTGTCGATATGAATTTTAATCAGCCGATATCTGATAATTATCTGCTTCTCATGGCTGATTTGTAGGATGTCAAAGTGATCAATACACAGGTGTTACCGATCACACCTGGCTTTTTACAAGAAAAGATGCTCTCACTCTGTAAAATGCTGCATTGATACGAATAAAAAATCTCAAATTTAAAGCATTTCAGTGATGAAACATGACTATTATCATAAAGTAGGCTGGTCACAGGAAATGCAGTGTGTTCACTGAGTTTAACAACACTTCTACAGAACAAACCAACAGTCATTTTTGACACTGCATGAGTATTAAAGACGTCAGGAAATAGTTTTATTCAGTCTGTGGGATTACCATGACGAGAAGAAGCGTTCATAGGTCTTCTATCAGCGTTTGGTTTAAATCCAAACTCCTGTTAAATAGGCGCTTTTGCTTTTCACTTTGAAAAACAAATCTTCCGGCGTCATCTTGTGGGTCAGCTCTCCTTGAGGCCAGGACACACCAGGGACATGACACAAATACTTGCCTTCCAAGATGTCGCATCAAAACTACTCGCGCCAGCAGTGACGCGTTTTTGTGACAGTATGCTCCAATATGCAAACTTGGGATACAGGTGAGTTATCACATTTAAAATGATGCTTACCACAGGTGAAGCAGGGGTGGCAGAAATATGGCAACAGCTTGCTGAGCTCCAAAAAATCCTTGAGGGTTTCTGACCGACTCTTTGAGAGGTCGTTTTAATGTGTTAAATCACTAAAGTTACACACAAACTAATCATGAAGGCAGCGGTGGAGCAGCATCTCACATGTTGTAAAATAAAACGTTTTTATCAGTGCAGTCTGGTGGATTTGAAGAGAGCACAGACGGATGTAACGGCTTCAGTTCGTCGGTTTGTTCCACATTTGTCTTATGAATTTTGTGCCCTGTGTCATCTCAAACGATCAACAGGTCCGTCGTTTTCATCAGTTGTGACGTAGTTTATGCACATGTGAGGTTAAGAAACGTGATGTACTGAGCAAAGATGGATTATTGAATAATCTGCAGCTCTATTAAGATATGTTGTGTGAAAACTTGTGTGCTTTCTTGTAGACATCCATCCTTCCTCCTGTTTGTATTGGCTTTAATTTCACTCACACTGATAAAAAGATGGCAATATATCATCAGAATCACTTAAACATACTTACAGCAGAGTAACTTTTTAAAAAAACCTTCTGCTACAGATCTTCTCAGCATGCATATCACAGTCACAGGACATTTCTAAAACCACAAGATTGATAAAGTAAATATATATTAATATTGCACTGTGATCCAGTCTGAGGTCTCCGTGCTCAAGAAGATGGAAAACAGCAGTATGTCATACCTCATTTCACATGACGGCTTGACAGCTCTGTAATTGCTTTGGTCGTGAGATTCCTGCGACCTGAAAACGGGAGTCAAGGGTAAGAATGGAAACGCTACAAGCTGATGAGTTGTGCATTTTGTTTTTTTCAAATATTTGATAAGAAGGACGCTTAAACTCTCTGGGAAAGATTTACTGATGAAGATGTGCAGCAGTTGTTAACGTTTGCATCTGTAATAGCTGCTGATCAAAGCAGTTAAAGTAGTTTTTTGTTTAAAATGCAAGACAGAACTTGTTGTCATCATGTAGAGAAGTAATAAGAAACACAGATGAGTTCACAGTTTAAAGGTTAAAACTAACTGACAGTGCCTCAGTAAGTGGGGCTCAAAAGATCCGCCACAGCAGAATTATTTTGTTTGTGGAACAATTTAACAATCGTCCATTCAAACACAACAGAGGAGCTCATTCAGAAGGTGATGCTCCAGATTTTGGCTTCTCATTGTGCTTCTTTCTCAGGAACAGACTCCTACAAAATGTTTGCTGTCCTGACTGAAGCCTCAATCAAATTTTAGGTCCATCACATGAGTAGCAACAAAAAAAAAACAACAACTTGTATTTGTTGAGCGCTCCTCGCAGGACTTTTCTTCTTTTCTGTACTCAACAGGATACTTCTGCTTGAGGTGGTGAATTACGTTTGTTGTATTTTCCTCTTTTGTAGCCACACAAAACCAACATGGTTTATTGAACATCAGATCTTTGGTATTTGGTATTTATTAGAAATCAAGGAGACAGAAAACCGATATTCTTTTGCATCTAGTGACTTTGTATGTTCATGTTATTCTGTTAATAGACTATTAATTGTTACCAGTTGGATATTGTTTTTGGTGGGATGTTGTTGATGCTGCGTCAGAGCCAAAGTAACATCATAAATTAGTTTCTGTAATTTGACAAGAAAACAATGCAAACAAAAAAATACCAATAATGTTGGACCCAATAATCTGTTTACACCTAGAATAATCCTGGGGTCTAATGATTTAATTGCCGATTCTTTGAAATAAACCAACAAGCAGTGACATTTTGAAGGTTAAATTGATATCACATGAAATTAGTACAGACCCTGGTTCCTCTAAAGGTTCTCAGTCCCTTTGTGGTGGAAACGCGGCTTCAGTCCAGACTCTCTGTTGCATTCACCTGGATGTAGCAGGTGTAAATATTTACCTCAGCACCCTTAAAGACGGATGCAAGTCACCCCGCTGCTAACTAAACTAAATCTATGGAGCTGCAGTTTGTGTCTTCAGAGTGAAGCTTATTAGATGCTTTGTTTTTATTTATTAGTTGCAGGTTATTAAAAGTCTGTGTGTTTTTTTTAAGTTGTTTTCAGAAGATTTCTGCTGATTTCAGCCCACTGTGACAAACTGGTAACTGAGCAGAATTTAGATTATTTGCCTTTGTGCTGAGTAGTTGCTTTTAGTGGTTTGTGTTTGGAGAGAGTGATTGTTGTAAATGTTACGGCTGACAAATGTTTGTTTTGTCAATTTCAATTTGAGGCCAGCCGCGGCAGAACCGCCCGCCCGATCAGAATCAGATGTCTGGGATTATCTCAGGAAACGGCGTCTATATGTGCTGAATGTGCTTATGGAAGACCGTTTGTTTGTTTGGCCTTCAGTTATCTCCTTTGCCTTTTTTTTCCATGGATACAAGCAGACACGCAGAGCTTTAAGTATCAGCAGTTTTCAGCATGTTTCAGAAGGAAAGTCACATTTAGTTTTGGCTGTTGTCAGTTTTATTACCGCTGTATTTTGAGGATTTCTTAGATACAGGATGAGCCTACGCCGTCCCTGATGTTGCTCTGCTGAGTTTCAGACTGTACGCAGATTTGACAGCACATATGAGGATGTTTGGCTTCTCTGGTTTCTGTCTCGGGGGGGATAGTCGCTCATGTCGAGCGGTCTGGAAGGAAGCCACAGGAAGGTCAGAGTGGAGAGCAGAATTAACCCCGGTTTATTAAAAAGACGTGTCGCCCAGGCTAGACAGACCCAGAGGAACATGAGTCTGATTTCTGTTCAGGGCTTTTATGCCGGAAGAAAAGGGCAGGTTATTTCCTACAGTGAGTTATCGTGAAAGTATCACCGTAATCAGATTAATGTCATATTTACTCTCAAGATAAATACATTTTTGCCAAAGACTGTGTTTGACAGAAAGGGTTGTTAGGTAAATCAGTTGTAAACGCTCTACATGTCCAATGATTCATGACTGAGTTATGTCAGACTCTAGAAATGACACAACACGCATCACATTCTATATTAATAGCTTAGTGCTGCATTCCTCGATGGGCTAACGGTATCCAGCCACGGCTCCGTGTGGTGACCCACATTTGTATGAAGACATTTTCTCTCCTCCCCTAATTGTTTATGAAAAACCTTGGTTGAGATTGAGACACAGAGCAGGAAGGTAATCAGTGAAGTTAATGGAAAATGCCGATCAGATCTTATATTTGACAGAAGGGATTAACTGAGTCTGAATGTCGAGACTCAGCAGCACATTTTCCCTCTCACACACACACACACACACACACAAAGACACTTTTCCGCCAGACCACCTTTTCTGATCTGGCATTTAGCTGTGTGTGTGTGTGTGTGTGTGTGTGTGTGTGTGTGTGTGTGTGTGTGTGTGTGTTTGAGCTGACGGGCAGCCATGTTATCCAGCAGGAGCTGGACAGGAGTCGTGTGGCATTTTGAGCCACCGCTCTCTTTTCTTTTCCCTCTCCAGGCTCCACTAGTGTTGAACTGTATTAGCTGAATCTCCACAATATAAAGTAATTAAAAAAAAAACATGTTGTGATAACTGGTTGTTTTGTGTATTGCTAAAAAAATTCAGTTTCATAATTGGAAACCAGTAAATGACAGTTTGTACGTTTTGTTGTTCAGGTTTATTTGTCTTGATTACAACTAAACATTTATGTGATTTAAAACAGTGACACAAACACACATTTAAAGTCTGTTTATGCAGGTTTCTTAAACAATTTACATGTTGTTAGGACCTTTCTCTTTTTATTTCCGCGGGGACAGAAGAGCGAAGCAGATCATGTAGCTCATCAGACCGCATCCAGAAGACGTAAAACTTGTTTAAAAAAATAATAATAGTAATAATCAGAATGAGACGCATCCATCGTCTGTCAGTCTTCATTTTCTCAGGAGATTTCAGGGCCCAGTGACGGAGAAAATTGCACATTGCATGATTAAAGGGAGCTTGTCACTGTGCAATTGTAATAATATGTTAATGCAAAAGTAAAATACAGCCCAGAACAGTTTGTCCATAAAGACGATTAAAGATAAAACTTCAGGAAACACATTTAACAAGCCAAGTTATACGCTTACAGCAGCTGTTGTTTTTTACCTGCTTAAACAAACAAATGTGGAGTTTGTGAAGGAAAATATAAAACTGTGCAAAAGCTGTAACAGTTGGTTTTCAGTGTAAAGAGGGGAAACGGTGGCACATTTTGTCTTACTGAAACTGAACTGTTGCATTCAGCTGAATCATTGGAGTTGTTTATTCAGGAGGCTTCTCCTTTGAGACGTGAAGCATCCTGGTTTTGAGGCACCGAGGGCAAGAAAAGCCGCTCAGTGTTGTTGAGCTCTCCGTGCCAAAACTGTTTAGTTTATCTTCTCTGTATCAAGTCGCTGAATCACTAACACTGTTGTCTTTTTCTGCTTCTCATTTTTCAGGCTGTCCGAAGAAACTCCATGAAGGGACGGGAGGGCAGTGAAGCAGTGGTTCATCCTCCACTGATGTAACGGACACACTCCACTTCATGGAACTCGCTGACCTTATTTCGGAAATCAGCACACGGTTATGGAACACTTGAAAGAAACACTACAGACTGTTTTTTTTAGTATAGTTTAGTTTATTGCCTATTTATGACCTTTTTTTGTAACGTCCCACAGAAGCACTTGAAAGGCTTCACTCTCGAATGAAGAGTAAACGCATCAGTGAATCATTTATGTGACAAAAACAAGCATCGGCTTTCGGTGGATTAAAAGTGGCTTGTTGGAAGTTTGAGGGAGTCACACCTGGACTACCTCTGAAAATCACACCTTGCCACGTTGGCAAGGGTCGACTGCTGTTTTCAGCAGTGAAAGACTTTGTGTACGTGGCTTCGCGGCACCTTGCTATATCTGAAGATGTTTCAGTTCAGCAAGTACCCGATGGACATTCTAGAAATGCTAAGTGGACACCAAGCCCACCAGTTCAAAGGGCTCGGATTGGAACGACAACTGAGCCACCAGCAGCAGGTCCAGCTGCAACATCAGCAGCAGCTCCAACAGCAGCACCAGCCCTCCGCGGACACCTCTGGAAGCCTCCTGTCCGGCCTCGGACTGGGATCCCTACAGAGTTCTCGGAGTAATGCCTTCGCTGACTCCTCCTCGTTATTCGCCAAAATGAGTGCCCCTCCCCCGCCCATCTCCCACCAGAGCCAGTCGTCCTCTTCGTCCCACAGCTCCAGAAAGTCCAGTAAGATGAGCAGCAGCAGTAGCAGCAGCGGGAGTGGCAGCTCCTCGTCGGGTTACCCCCAGTTCCTGCGGCCTTTTCACCCGGCCGAGGCAGCGCTGGCCCAGGAGCAGCTTCACTCCGGGATGGGACGTTTTGACTTTGGTGGGAGCAGCAGCGGGGGAAGCGCTGGGGTCATTGGAGGGGTTGTCACACCTGCGCCTCCGCCTCCCCCACTGCACCCAGGTCTGTCTGTCCCCCAGCCTTCCCCTGGTCCCCCCACTTCCTCACCCTCTCCTTCCACGTCTTCAGCCTCCAACAACCCCTCTGGCAGCACTGCAGTCCCCTTAGTCGGCCAGTCTGACCCCCGCAGCCTCCACCAGCAGTTCAGCTGCATGCTTGCGGCTAACCAGTACTTCCTGTCCGGCGTCCCCACCAACAGCAGCCTGGAGCAGTTCCTCGTCCAGCAAGGCACTCACAACCACTTGGGTTTGGGTCTGAGCCAAGGGGCCACGGATTCAAACTCGGCGCTAGCCCCTCCTCCGGCCCTCCACTCCTCCCACAGCCACAGCCACTCAGCTCCACAGCCTCAGCAGCAACAGCAACAGCTGACCCCTCATGCCTTATCTCATCCACATAGCCACACTCACCACCCACACCCTCTCCACCCGGCCCCCCAGCCTGCCCCACTGGGTGGCTTTGATTTCCAAGGCATTCCAGTCCTTTCCTCTAACCAAATAGCATCATTAATGCAGCAAGAGGCCGGCCTTCCCCTCCCCCTGCCCCTGCACCTGTCGCTCTCTAAAGACGATGCAAAGGCGGGAGACAGCTCGTCTACATCCACATCAAGTGGAGGGAGCAGGAGGAAAAAAGCGATGGCGGGCTACCTGCCGCAGAGGAAAGCGGACAGTAGTAGCCACAGTCACAGCCATAGCAGCAGCAGTGTTAGTAACTGCCACAACAGCAGCTCGAGTGGGCACAGTCAGAGCTCCTCGTCAGGCCTCGTGGGAGGAGGATCTGGGATAAGTGGCATCGGAAGTGAGCCACAGCATTCTTCTCTCCTCTCATCATCATCGCAGTCATCCTCCACTGTCTCCTCCTCTTCGTCTGCCCCTCCTTCCTCCAACTCCACCTCTGTGCTTGTAGCCAATGGTAGCCAACAGTTGTCCAAATCCCGAGAAAGCCACACTAATAGTTCATCTGGCCAGCCCGAACCAGAACCTCTTTACCACTGTGGTGAATGTGGTAAAACCTTCACCCACCTCTCCAGCCTTCGAAGGCATCTCCGCAGCCACGGCCTGACACCAGAAAGCCAAAGCAGGAAGTCGGACTGTAACTCCCCCAGCCCAGAGAGGATATTCTGCTGTGGTGAGTGTGGGAAGAGATTTAAAAAGAGGGGTCATCTCATCCAACACAGTGTCACCCACTCAGAAAATCGGCCTTTTGTCTGCAACATCTGCCAAAAGTCCTTCAACCGTCGAGAGTCACTTACCAGACATGAGAAGATTCACGACGAGAAGCCTTTTCGATGCCCGGCCTGCGGGCGTTGCTTCCGCGAGAGCACCTCTCTCCTCAATCATGCTGCTTCGGGTGCCTGCGGCAAACCTCCTCGGAGTTCAAAAAACCGAACTGGCACTGGAAGAAGTGCCTCATCCAACCCCAGCAGCAGTAAAATGGGAGGCGGTGGAGACAGGGTAGGAATTTCAAATGATGCGGCACCAATGGCAAATGACAAGTATGCAACAGATTATTCTAGAAATCGCTACCAGAACCAGTCGTCCTACAACAGCGTGGTTGACGACTACAGACGATCACAATCACAATCGTCCCTGTACCCCTCAGACAGTACGCTAGCCAGTGACATGAACAACCAAACTCTACGTAAGGCCCCTTTAGCCCCAACTCTGCACCCCCATCCTCAGAGCCAGCAACATCACCACCACCACCCACCACAGCAACAACAGCCCCACCTCCCCCTCTCCTCCCTATTGGATGATTCGGAGGATGAGGTCACCAGCAGTGCGATGTCGGCCATCGCTGCTGCAGCCGCAGCCTCCTGTGATATCAACACAGAAAGCCGGGAAGGAGAGAGGAGGGATATCATCGGAGGCCTGTTGGGGGGGTTGGGGTTTAACATGGGTGGACCGTCATCGACATCGGGCCTCAACGGTTCCACCATGCCTTTAACCCACCCCAGTCAGCCCCACACGAAGCCCAGGAGGCCGAGGAAGCCCAGAGAGAAAAGGGACCCTAGCAGCATCGTCCGGAGAAGAAGGAGCCCTGCTCCGCCGGGGGACGGTTCAGAACGACCGTACTGCTGTCAGATCTGTGGCAAACGCTTCAGGAGGGCCGAGACCCTGCGGCGCCACAACCGAGTCCACACAGGGGAGAAGCCCCACGCCTGTGACGTTTGTGGCAAAATGTTCCGTGAGCCTTTCCACCTCACCAAGCACCTCACCGTGCACTCTGGTCAAAAAAACTACAAATGCAACCTGTGTGGGAAGATGTTCGCCTATGCACAGAGTCTGGTGAGACACGGGAAGCTGCATAGAAGAGGAGAGATCGATAACCAGGGGAGGAGAGTCAAAGGTGCTGCTGCTGCCATCAGTCAAGTCGCCAGCTCGGGGACCTCTGACTACTTCTCATCCTGCTCCCAAGGAGAGAAGTCTCCAACACATGGCACCCCGTCTCAGAGGCTTTATACCTGCACCGTGTGCTGGAAATCCTTCCGCCACTACTTCCACCTGACGGCTCATCAACAGACTGTTCATGGTGGCGGCGTTGGGCTGGAAAAGTCCTTTCGTTGTGAAGTCTGCGGCAAAGCTTTCGCCTACTCCAACAGCCTAGTACGCCACAAGTTGTCTCAGCACGGCCTCGACCGAAACGGCCAGCGTGTCAACCAGTCCCAACCCACCGGGTACTCGCCGCTCTTCTATGATTCTGGATCAGGTCCCACCTATGCAGGGTCATCCCACATGCATCAAGGGGCCTCTGGGCAGCCACAACAGCCACAACCACCTCAACAACAGCAGCAAGCACCACCACCACCGCAGCAGCATCACCAGCAGCTGCAACACCCTTTTCAGTACCGCTCAAAAAACTTCCAAAAAAGGCATGGGCAAACAAGAAAGCACCGAAAAAAAAAAAGGCGGGTGGTGATCCACAGCATCATGAGAGACGGAAAACTGGTGGGTGTCCCCCTGAGTAAAGACACCCGCAGGAAGCTGCTGATGCTGAGGAAGAGGAGAGGCAAACTGCAAGCACAGCTCAACAAAAAAAAAATGCTGGCCCAGCTGAGGGTCAAGAGCGGCGTGATGAAGGTGAAGTCGTGGTCTGGGGGTGCGGTCAAAGTCACCGGGCTCACCTCAATGGACATCCCCATCAAGAGATTCCCCTGCCCCATCTGCCCCAGCACCACATACGCCAAGCAGGGTTCTCTGCTGGTCCACTACGCCACCAGGCACCCGCCAAGAAACTCAGGCCGCCATGCCCGTCTGCGGTGCCAGGTGTGTGGGAGACGCACCAGCTCATTACACAAAGCCTTGAAACACAGGGGCCGGCATCTAAAACAAGCTGCATTCCAGTGCCGCAAATGCCGACACCGCTTCTGGAACCCGGTGCTTCTGGCCCGCCACAAGTTCTGCTGCCGGGGGCCCATCATCGGCAGCGGGGGCGGCGGCGCCTGGGAACTGATGAAGCTGCCACGTGACCACTCGGATAGTGACCGCTCACCAGTTCAGCTAACGGTCCCAGTTTTGGTCCAGCCTGAGAGATCAACAGTTCTGACTGAGTACAGTCAGTAAAAAACAAAACAAAACAAAAAAAAAAACAGTTTTCTAGACTAGAATGTTTTTATGTTTATTTTTTTTAAATAATCCAAGAAGCAAGCAAGAGCTAGCAAGTTTTTAACCGACCAGACGGGAGGATGGGGGAGGGTTAGTGTAACTACTGTAATATCCCCACACCCCTCCCAGTCCTAACGTACTTCAGCAGAGGTGGTTGATAAATTAACGTGGACTTCAAAAGGCCCAAAATCACAACCACTCTCAATATCTGCCCCCCCTACTCTTCACCTCAGATGGAGGAAGTTTAGACCACGTGACGATTTTAGTAGCACCTGTTTGACAAATGCATTAATCCAGCGTCCTCTCCATCATCCTTTTTTTTTAATTTTTAATCTTCCCTTTAGCAGTGTTTGCGCATAAATATGGATTGGATGCCTATTGTAGAAGTGAGGTACCTTTTTAGTACCAATTTATTTTTTCAAATTGTTTTCACATTATTCACAGTTAAACAGTATAGTCCGTGTCTCTTGCTCTGTATGTGTTTATTTGTTACCCCCCCACAGTGGAGAATCTCTCACCTTTTTTATAAAGAGATCTGCCCTCAAGATAAATTAATCTTTTAAAGAAAAAAAAAAAAAAAGAAAAATCCTTGTTAAATTGTTCAGAGGGTCTCTCTGTCACAGAAAGGCAATACTGGTTGATGTGCTAAAGTGACCGAATGAGGAGGGAAAAAAAAGGAGTTGGGACAAAACAGAAAAAGTGTTGTTGACCTTGTTTTTAATGTACACTACTTTTTGTCATTGTTATAAAAGAGGCGTGGACGGAGAGAGAAGACACGACTCAAACTTAATGTGTTCAGGATTTGAAAAGGACAACAGAAATAACCGGAGTGTACTGTACAATTGGTATTATATTTTATTATATATTGATTATTTGCTGTTTTTTACTCCAAGTATCATTTCTTTTATCATTGTTGGTATTGTACGGGTGGGAGGGATATCGAGTCGGGGACTATCTTTGTAAAACAGCGGGATGAGTATATGTATCGATGTGATATTTTTTTCCCCTTCCTGTACCTCCTTTACCCCCGCTCCCTAAAAGCCACAGTTATGCCCCAATTTTTGTAACAAAAGCGTGTACACATAGTTCATTACTTAGGTTCTGTCCAGACGTGTTTTTTCTTTTTTTTTTTTTCCTGTAAAACTAAAACATGTAATATTATTACTAAATTACTATCCTTTTCTTTGCCTAAAAAGTGAGTTGTTGAAAACCCTCAAATCAATAAAAAAAAAAAAAAAGAAAATCTGAAATGTTACGTCCACTTGTCGGTTTATGTGAAAACGCTGATGAACTTCCACACTAAGAAATAATAATTATGTTTGTACTTCCAAGTATGAAATGTAGGTAATAAAAACACTGTGAGGTTTTTATTTATTTTCATGGTTTTTTTGGTTCCAGAAAAAAAAACAAATACATCTACAACTCCCAGTTCTCTAAAATGTTGAATGTTGTAAATAAAAACAGAAAGCAAAGATTTGCAAATTCATTTTTTGACCTATATTTAATGTTCAAACACAAACATGTAATAATTAATAGTTGTATTTCTGCAGCTGGACAGTTTTGATCGTAGCTGGTGTGTTTTTCTTTTTCTAATTTGTTCTGCAGCCACCAAAAAGAGGATTATTGAGGGAAAACACAGCACGCTGAAATGAATTTTATCCAGCATAAGTGAGACTTGCTGATCCTACAGCTGAAAGGACTGTCTAGATATTAACAGTTTCAGTTTTGAATCGAACTCGTGGACTTTCTCTTGAAATTAGAAAGTAAAAACCAAAACAAAGCTCAACATCCTCCTTGTTTTAATCTGGAGGTTAACCACAGCGGTAAGTTCAAAGACCGTTGGTTAAACCAAACCACAAGAAAACATGCCAACTTCCCTTACAGGGTTTGTAAGACGGCTGCGGTTTTTATTCATGATATCCGCTTCTCAAGTTTCCGTCAGCCAAAAACCAAAGACAATGAACAAAAAAACTCAACAGCTATTTCCTCCCAGAAACACTTTATCTCATCAGATATTCAGCTGTTTTCTGATTATTGACTCTCAAAATAAAAAATAAATTAGTTTAAAGATACACTTACTCTGATGCAGCGATCTGCAAGGTAACTCGTAACTAAAACCATTGAATAAATGTAGTTGGGGTTAAAGTGCAATATTTGACCCCAAAATTTAGTTGAGTAAAAGTACAAATACCTTAGTTACACACATATTTACAGGTATTTATATGCAGTAAGTAATCTGCGAAATAGTAACTAAAGTTACCAACTCAACTGGTGGAGTAAAAGAATACATGCATTTAAAACCTGACTGAAGTAAAAGTATGTGAGTGGAAGTATAAAGTAATATGAAATACAATACCTTGAAACTGTAACAATACTACACTGTGAAAATAATCCATTACAAGTATAGTCCTGCATTTAAAACCTCACTGAAGGGAAGTAACCAGCAAAGTTCAATATTCCCTTTCAAAATGTGGTGAAGTGGACATATAAAGTAGCACAAAGTGGAAATATCTGTACTTAGTACTTAGTACTTGAATAGATTTACTTAGTTACATTCCATCTGTGGAAGCGGTTCAGACGAGGCCTCGACTGTCGTCTCTCCTGCTGTACAGCACACCTCCGTCCCCTCAGAGCTCGTTTATCATAATTAATCCACTGTGTATATTTTCATCTCCGCCTACAGGGGCCGTGAAGTGGTTCCTCTCTCTGCCCCCACACAACACACAACACAAAGACACACACAACACAAAGAGACACAACACAAAGAGCCTCCCACATGAATGGCGGGAGGTCAGGTGTGGTGCACCTGGAGCAGGAGGGTCAGGTGAGCTGTGAGAGGCTGCAGCACTCAGCAGCTGCCCCCCTCCAACAGCCTCGTGCTCCGACACGTGTTTCAGACATCACACGGGAGGAGAGAAGACGACTGATGGAATGTAATGAAGTACTTTTACTCAAGCGCAGTACTCAGGTAAAATTGTGAGGTATCCTATTTCATGTCACTGTATACTTTTACTCCAGTCAGGTTTTAAATGCAGGACTTTCACTCATATTTCCACAGTGTAATATTCTTAATGTTCCCTCAGTTAAAGCAGTTACGGAATGAATCAAGTACTTTTACTCAAACACAGTACTCTGGTAAAATTGTGAGGTATCCTATTTTATGTTACTTTATATGAATAAATGTGGGGCTTTACATGTAGTGAAGTACTTTCACAGTGTAGTGTTGATACTTTTACTTCAGTTAAAGCAGGTATGGAATGTAAACTAAGTGAATTTACTCATGTACTTCAATTTAAAGATATTTGTACTTGAGTACTTAAAGGTCCCATATTATACTGTTTTTCATCAATTTCACACAGCTGTCAGAGGTCCAACAGCTCTGTATTCGATATGCATTGCCCCAAACCCATCTGTGGTCCTGAACTTCAGCTGTCTAAAAGTCGCTCTACAGAGCTCTATTCAGAGCAGTCTGTTTCTGTGCCTGCGCCTTTAAATGCTAATGAGCTCCGTCTGTCCACGCCCACTTGGAGAGCCCTTCCTGCAAGCTTTAGCAGTAGCATGCGCTAATGTTTACGGTGGATGTATATACAGTATGTATCGCTGTGGCTAGCGGAGATTTTTTCGTTCAGCCGAACCAGTTTGACCCAGAACCGGACCCAGAAGGAGAGGCTCCTGAAGAACTACAGATTCTGTGGCTGCAGCAGGACGTTTCAGAATGGTTAGTGTGTCTGAATAATATTAGTTTGTTTGTATGTGTTGTTACATTTACCACCATGTAGCTAACGGCTAACAGCTAGCGAAAGCTGTGTTTGTCTCCAAACTCTTGGACACTGTTCGCATCGTCTCTGTCTCCAGTCTGCATGTTTCCAGACTTTTTACTGTGACAACCAAGCTCCATAATAATATTATTAACATTAAACTCACTTTGAACACCATTGAATAGCGGACCGAAGCGGAGCTAACTAGTTAGCCAGTTTCCAGCTGACTTCACCAGACTTGTAGACAACTGTAAATACTATAAAACCACAACATCACTTTTCAGTGGCTCGGGTGCAGCTGTTGGGACTGATCCTTTAGGAGGGTAAAGGCCGGCCTATGATAATGACTCCTTTCGTTACGTAACGACAGGAGCAGATTCTGAACAGACTGTAGGAGCGCCGTGTTACCAGTGGGTGGGCTGCAGAAACCATGCAGGAATCACTTGTTTTCCTCATTCTGGGAGTTGGCAGGCTCAGGGAGGACCAGCTTATATATGTAGAGACCAGAGAAGACATGTTTTTCATGATATGGGACCTTTAAATTTTCTGCTACTTTATAATTCCACTCAACCACATTTGAAGGCAAATATTGTACTTTTTACTCCACTACTTTTACTCGATAACTTTAGTTACCTGTTACTTTTCAGATTACTATTCTTTCAGCAATCGGATTTAAAAACACAGATTCCAATTATCAGAAAAAATTTGAATATGTAATAATACATGTTAATAATGTTTAATTTTACTTGTATTTTGACATTTATTGCCTTAAAAATACCAGACTTTTGAAACTTGAGTAAAAATCTAAAAGTATCTGATATAAATTGTACTTTAGTATTATTCAACATGAAATCTGAACACATCTTCCTTTTAACCAGAGTGGACCTTGTCTTGGTTCTGGTTCCGCCTGACTGTGACACACTGCTGCTGTTCCCTCGTGTGTCCACTAGATGGAGCCATTTTAAAACACTTGACTTTGTTGCTGCCTCCCAGAGTCTGTAGGAGAGGAAACTGGGGAAAATCCTCTGAATTAGAAACAGCTCGAGAAACTGGAATCACACATTTAGTGGCGTCAAGCTGTTTTTCCTCCTCACTTTCCCCGATGCATGCCAGCGCACACACACTCCTGCCTGTGTGTGTGTGTGTGTGTCAGAGACTATTTTGGCCTCTTACTACGAGCACATTCCTGTCATGTGTGTTTGACAGCACTCTGTCACCAGATAGGACCTGCAGGCTTTTATTTTTTTATTTTTTCCAGGACCTTCCAGGAACAGTTGTTCCCACAGTGCAGCTGCCGCCTCTGAATTATGAATCAGTCAGATCAGCATCAACAGGAAACAACAGGACGTGGCTTGTTTATGATTTACTGCATTGTAAACCTGCGATTATTAAAATATATATATATAGATTTCAGCTTCTACTTGGATGCACAAGCACGAAACAGGATGAGCGCCTCAGAGAACGTGGAGGAACATATAAGCTTATGAGAAAATCAGGCAACTCTGAGATGTTTGTTTAATTATATGAACATTTTTAAGAGCAATGATTTATTTAATTTTCTAGCCAAATGTATATTTTTCATCTGTGCTTCCTGGACAAATGTTAAAGAGATTGCAAAATGATAATAGTTACTAATATCAGATCAACACATCCAGTGTAGAGTAATAATACAAAGTAAATAGGTCGATTATTTATAGTAAAAATACTTTATTTACTTTGCAAGATGTTCCCAAAAGTCATAGTTGAGTAAAAATATGAATAGTTAAGACTTTTACTCAAGTATCAAAAGAACAAGTAAAAGTAACTCACACATATATTTACATGTACTTATACACTTTATATTGTGGTCTGACTGATTATCAGATCAGATAATTGATGAATGTATCTTTAAATTAATCCAAAATTGTGCTACTTTGACTTTGATTCAGGATGTAATCTGCAAAGTAACTAGTAACTAAAGCAATCAAATAAATGTCACAGAGTAAAAAGTACAATATTTGCCTCCGAACTGTCCTGGAGATTAAGTAGCAATGAAATGAAGTACAAATACCTCAGAATTATACTTGAGCACAGCCCTCGAGTAAATGTACTCAGTTACATTTGTACCCATTTTCATGCATGTTGTCCACTACAGAGGGCAGAAACTTGGCAACCATTTTGAACCATTAAAACTGCAGAACCAAGGCCGGATCAGTGGCTGCTGGACCCTCGAGCCTCGTCCTCAGGTCCAGTTGATTATTATGTTTGTGTGTGTTCATGGTGTGGAGACAGACTTTATTGATCCCAGGAGACGTTCAGACGTCCAGAGGCTTCTTCACTCTGACTCTCCATCACTGACTCACTTCCTGTGTTTGTATGGATTTCTGATTGTGTACATTTCATTTGTGTCGCTGCACTTTGTCACTTGGGTTTAGAAAAGTTTAAATAACACAACTACGCACACAGAAGACTGAAGAACAGAAAGACTAATTATACGGATAATTCAAAATGGTGGCAGGAAGAGGAGACACAGTTCTGTTATCATGATAAATCTTCTTGTTCTCACAGAACCAGCTGGCAGATTAAAAATAAAAGTATTATTTTTATTACTCAGTATTTATTAAATGTTTCTTTTAGACATTTTTATCTCTCTGAAAATACATGTGTCAACTCTACGGATGTTGTGCATCAAATGATATATTCTGCATTATTTTGCATGTTTAATTTAAAGTTTGATAAAATTTAAATTTTCTAAACTTTAAATTTAATAGTTAATTGAATAGACTTTAGATTTTATCTCTATCAAGCCACCGACAAATGTACTTTCAGTCACAAAAACAAAAAATGTTCTTAAAAATAGTTTTACAATCTAGTAATACAAAAATATTAAAATATAGTAAAATAAACGAATAAGAATAAAAATGTTATGTAAAACGTCTACTATAAAAAGTTCAACATACATTTTTTATTTTAGATTTTTTAATTCTATTTCTAGATTTTTTTGAATCACTAGATTGTAAAATTATTTTAAAAATACATCTTTTTGGCTTCTTGAAGATAAAAGTATTAATTATACGTTAACAAAAAAAGTTATTGGCAGATTTATTATCCTAAAAAAATAGAATAAATAAAAACAAACACTGGGATTGATTTAATGATAAATGCATTCTCGTGTTGTTCTTGCATTAAGAGTTGGATTATTTACATTATATTATTTGTAGTTTTATTCTCCCATTTTAATTTTTTATTTGACTAATTTTATCACCATTCCCGTAAATTTTCCCTTAAGAATGTTCATGAATTTATTGTTAATATTTTGTATTTTTTAAAAATTTGCTGTGGTTTAATATAAAGAAACAAATGTGATGTTTTATTCCTCCATCAGAAGTGAAGCACTAATCCTCACGTCACCCCCCCCCCCCCGCCTCCTCTCCAGCCGGGCTGTCACGCGGCACTGGCATGGGGAAACCTGTGGGCGGAGACTGTGACCTATTTTTGCCCAATGGGAGGCCGGGAGAGGCAGCGAGTGACCTAGATTCAGCCAATCACGGCCCGGCTGAGTCGCCGGTAGGCAACAGTCGGCGCGTGCCGGAGCCATGTGCGTCTGTGGTGTTGAGAGCGCGAGAGGCAGATCGGGACATCGAGCAGGGAGGAAAACAGACGAATTATCTGCGTTTTTACGGGATTAATCACAGTTTAACCTCTCTGTACGTGACGATTTCAACAATTCAAGATCTATAACTGTTGTATGAATAAAAATACTATCGATTTAATTTAAATAAACAGGTGTAAATGAAGTTTTTCAGCTCATTGTGCTGATAAGACACAAAATGGAGGCTGTGTTCACATGTTGGCGGCTCAGTGTTGGTGTTCGCTCTGTGGGACATGTTAACTGTGACCGTCTGCTGCTCACATGTGAGCAGCTGATGTCTGTGTTTGCTTTCTGTCACGTGAGAACAAAGACTCACATTCTCCCACCCCCCCAACACACACACACACACACACACACACACACACTCTCTCAGGTGAGCTCGACAGGAGTAAAGACCTCCTGACTTCTAAGACCAGAACGTGTCATTTTAATAGTTTTAACTCTCAGATATTTGTGTGTGTGTGTTTGGTCGTTGTTGTTTTCGGCCTCGATGTTTTAAATGACAGCGTGAGAGCAGAGGAGAGGGGCGGGGTGCGTTCAAGGACCATCCAGGAAGGAGCAGGGAGCGTGTGGGCGTGGCCGAGTGCGCAACAGTCCCGGCAGCTGGTCAGCCATTGGAGGAGATGATCGGGAGGTGTTGTGTTTTTGCCAAATGTGTGACGCGTTCACGTTCCGGGAGGAAATGGAAATGGGGAAATTCAGTACATGAGAAATGTCTGGAGCTGGAATCAGTAAAAGTTTAACATATTTGAATTAAATCTTGGTGTTTTATTCTGGTTTAAAATTTGACAACCAAATGTCAAACTTCACTTATCAGAACATGCTTCTTCTATCTAAGATCAATGATTAAAACAAACAACCCCCCCCCCCCCCCCCCCACAAAAAAAATCAGTTTGTTTCCAGAAGAAGTGTGTCTCAAACATTCTTTTTTTTTTTTTTTTTTTTTTTTAAAAAAATGTATTTTTCCTCCCTCAGACACATCAAAACAAAAATGTAGTTGGTTTCACACATGAACTTTCTTTTTCCTGACATTTTTTTTTC
>JARJLU010011278.1:0-116226 GCA_030272975.1 Sparidentex hasta
GCATGCTTTGTTGTACAACCGTGTTCTTGTTTTTTAGAGGCAGCGATGTAACGCAAGGTAGCAAGAATCTGTCCCAAAGTTAATTTTCAAATCTGAGCGTCTGTTGTCAGCATTTGAAGGGCTGATCTCTGAGTAAGTTCCTCCTACATAAACTGTACCTCACTGTTCATCACCTCCTGCTGCAGCTGAAACTGGATCCATGATCTACATCCAGCCTGACAAGCATTCATTGATCTCATATTGATTGGAAGAAGTCGCTACAGCCCTCCTGAATAATTTCTCGACTGTAGAGCGAGGTTGGAGGAGTTGAAGGAGCTGAAAAATATGTCACCGGTGTGATGACATTTTCAGCATACAGGCGCTCTACGTTTGTACAAGTTTTCTCACACTGCGCGCGATCGTTTGGCAGCCGAAGTACAAGACGAAGGATCGGTGTGTGTGTGTGTGTGTGTGTGTGTGTGTGTGTGTGAGCGAGCAGTGTCGGAGGCAGGCTGTTGAATTCAGCAGCACTCTGTCAGAAGAGGCTCTGCTCAACCAGGCGGCTCATGTAAAGTTTGTCCTTTCTGCGTCCATGTATCTGCACAAGAGTATCTCCTTCTTTTTAATACAGTGTTTTAGATTTACCTCACTGGAGCCGCCTTGTTTTGATTCAGGACATTTCTAAATCCCGCCGTCGTGATTTAGAGTCTGCGCTGGTTCGAAGGGAATCTGAAATATTTCAGCTATTCATCTTTTGAAAGAAGAAGCAGCTGCCAATCTTTTGGTTTGGTGGGACATTTCGCTGGGAACGTTGCAGCCATGTTCACCGAAATTGTGATAAAGCTTTTGGGTTTTTAAGCAGCCTTGGCCGCTAAACACTTAAATTAGAAGAGAGACCAACCTGGGGCAGGAAATGGTATTGACTCTGAAACTTGAACCAGTTAGGAGCTTGTACATGTGACCGCATGAACATGTGTCCTGTGGAGCTGAGTGATCAATCTGATCACGTGATATTGATGGAAGGAGCGGAAGGAGGCACTGTGGGACTCGTCAGGGCTGTCACGATATTGGATTTTCTAACTTCGACACATTACGAAACCATAAAATTCCAGACTTTTATTGCAAGGTAAATATAAGGCTGTGTGTTCAGAACAACAGCGTCTGAGTTGATTCTTTTCTGACCACAGTCGGAGGAATGGGAGGAGGTGGGACAGTGTGGGCGCTGCAGCGGCGGCGGCGGCGGCGCTCTGCTGGAGGCAAGAGAGAGAGAAAAGACATGGCAGCTTTGTAGCAGCGTGTCAGTCCTGTGTAACATGAGGATCAGCTCGTTGACTTTACTGACCTTTACTGATTCACGCTCCGACTGGTAGAGCTTATTCAGGGCTGATTTTTAGAAAACGAAGACACTAATAACGATATTTGGAACCGATGTTCATTTGCAGCAAATATGTAAATCTTGGTGTCAAAATTTTGAACAACCAGTGATGGATTTTGAATTTTGAGGTACTTTACCACAATATTTCCTTTTTCTGCTACTTTAAACTTTCTCTCCACTACATTGATTTGTTGTCTTAGGTGACTTATGACTTTGCAGATTCAAATTTTTAAGTGTTTATAGGTTTGAATTAGTTTATTTTATCAGCAATCTGAACGTCCCTAGAAACAACAGAAAGCAAAGCTGGACACAGAAAAAATAAATAAAATAAAAGCTCACCTCCACCTGCACACTCAACACTAAACAGACAAGTTAAATCTATTATGATTAATCCTCGGCCTCATCAGCCTGAACACAAAGGGCTGATTTACTTTTTCTCCACTTCATGAAGTTATAAGCCTATTACCAGAACGTAAGCGCTGACTCAGTGCATTGTGAAGAGGATGATCGGTGCTGGAAACGCTCTCTGATTGTGTTTTCACCGACTCACCTGTAGTCGAGCTGGCTTTCCTCATAATCTTTACCAGCATGGTGTCACCCCAAATTCTTTTTCAAATATTTGAATCGTCACCAGTGACTGGATTGAATTCGGCCCGGCTTCTGCAGATCCTCACAGTCAACGGTGCCCTGAACCTTTTCACAGAATCAAATTTTACTCTAGAAATACTGCTGTGCATATTGAACAAACTCAAGTCAGTCGGCCTGCGCTTCTGCATTTGAACACATGTTTGATTACTTGATTAATGTTCTTACTTAAAGTGTTTGAATCCACCTGTCAGATTAAGCTGCTATTCGCTGATCTTGCCAGGTGCCAGGTCATTTTCTGCACTGCTGCCTCTTCTGTCCGACAGTGAGTTGACACACACTTTATTTAACCCCTCTACAGTCTTTCTGCTTTTCTCTGCCACTAGCCAGTATAAGAGAAGTCACATAAGGCCAGTTTTAAAGAAACTCTGACATGTTACACCTTCAGTGTTGTGTCAGTGTCTCCCTGTGGTCTCAAAAACTGGATCAAATATTGATATTTTTCCAGGTATCGTATGAAAGTCAGTGTGAGGTCTTCAGTGAACGTGCAGACATGCCTCCCGTCAGTCTTTTCATTCTTGGGGAAATAGCATTTTTCCAGTATTGCTGACTTTGAACCACGCAGCATTTTGCCGGCCAGTCACTGGAGACTTGAGGAGACTGCTGAGTCAAAGTCAGCATAACCTTGACTGTCATGCTCAAGCATAACACTGACAGTTTAAACCTGCGCGAGTCTCAGACGAAAAACGGTAAATACTTGAATATCTTAAGTATCGTGAGATAATCACAGAATTGGATTGTACATACAGCTGAATTATCACTTGGGAAACTCTTGATTCCTGCGGGTTGCAAACTCAGAACTCACAGTTCTGACACATGATTCCAATTTTGTGGGAATTCGTTTTGCAGCTTTTTTGCATGTGTGTGTGATTTCCGCTGTGAACTGAATGTATTGTGTTGTAGACCACTGATCTGTGAATACGTTTTAATTGATAACCACGGCACGTTCAGAAGGAGACTGTTGTTTAATTTCATTTTATTCAAATTAAAAGTTTGCCTAAATAAAAACCTGCTCTGTCACTTGAGCCCCTCCGAGGTCCAAGGTCCCCTCTGCACCACTTTTCATGAAAAATAGAGCGAGGCTCCTCCAGACCGGTGGAGCGATTTAAGGAGGAAATAATGCTGAGTCACTGACACAATATGTCCTGATGGAAGACACATGAACCTCCCAGTCACTATTTGTCAATTTTATGTTTTAACATAGTTTTTTAACACCACATGTCTGCGTGAACTGTTTGTTTGATCTCCTAGATACCAGAGTGGTATTTTATCTGGGCTTTATCTCTTTCAGCAGTATTTTTTTTTTTTTCCTATCACCTCCTACCTCACTATCAAAACAGTCATCATCCCACGCCCTCCGCATCGGCTGCTTCAGGTCAGCTGCACGATCTGTTGTGATGTGACCGGCTGAGCGTGGCCGCTATCGGTGGAGGCGCCTCCCTGAACACCACGAGGATGAGACGGGACGACATCAGGGAGGGGTGAGAGGTGGAGAGGAGGAGGAGGAGGAGGAGGAGGAGGGGGGGGGGTGTACTCCTTTCTTTCCTCTGCTGACAGGGAGTGTGTGAGCAGAGAGAGAGAGAGAGAGAGAGAGAGGCAGAGAGAGAAAGAAAGGGAGCGAGCAAAAAACACTGAGCTGCCAACTCCTGTGGCAGCAGCAGAGCAGAGAGAGGGAGGCGGAGAGGGAGAGAGGCAGCCTGCAGTTAGCACAGAGACGTTCACATCCTCCGGCGTGGTGTTCCTCCACCGAGCTGACCTTGCAGAGCTCAGACTGGAGCAGAGCAGCATGGATCCTGGAAGGTCTATCCAGCACGAGATCAGCTCTCTCAAAGGTACTCCTCTCGCCTTTTTAATTGTCAGTATCATGCAGGCTGTTGTCATCACCATCACACAGTGTGCTTCCAGGACCGCCTTGTTTTTTTTTTTGTTTTTTTTTTCCCACAATCCCTCTCCGGCGAGGACTTCCTCATTGTGCGAATCAACAAAAAGTTCAGTTTTGAAGGCTGCAGGGCTGCTGAGTTAAAACCTGTGCAGTGTAATCCCCTGTTCCCTCCCTGCTCTCTGCATATTTTTGCGGATAAAAGGAATGAAAAGCTTTTGTTCCCTCATTGTGTCGAGGCGTGACCGCAGGGGTCAGGGGTAATGATTGTGCTGAGATGTGTGTTTTATGAGCGTGTGTGTGAGATGCTGTGGGAGGCTGCTGCTGCTGCATGCGGCACGTTGAATGCGTCTGCGCCGGGAGATGCAGAGCGGCGGCTGCTGCTGCTGCTGCTGCTGCTGCATCACCGCAGCCGAGCGTCGCCCTGCCCATCAGCCAGCCTCTCTGCAGGGTTAGAGGAGGACATGTGTAGCTGCTCTGATCTTACATGCTGCTGGTTCTGGCTGCAGCGTGGTTGGAGGTTTCTCTCAGTTAGTGTTTACATCAGCACAGTTTGCTCCTCCCACCTCACTCACAGACGAGCGTCTCACTACGTCACTGACACATAAGTAGGAATCCAGTGACATAATAAATCTGACTGTCTCCTCTGTTTCAGAGCAGTTTATCAAATTGAATTAAGACTGTAGCAATGATTAGTAACACTGCAGTGTTTGGTCACTGGGATTAACTGGTCTTTCATCAGATTAAGGATTATTTTTATTTTCACTTATATTGAAATTGATTTTCTGGATTGATTGAATTATGAATCAAGCTTGACGTCTTCAGATGTCTAGTTTTGTTGGACCAGCAATCCCGAAACTCACATATATTCTGTTTGATATCGAATAAAATGCAAAATAAAACTAATTAATCCACTCTCAGTCAGAAATCTGCTGATTTGAATAGAATTTTGCCCATTTCAGGCTTCTATTTTATTCATTTTGTGGGAGTTCTTGTTCTTGCGCGTGTGCTTCTTGATATTTCAGACTTCCGAGGCTTATTTGCGAAATTGCAAGATGTTTATTTCATTGCATAATTAGTATCAGAATAAAGCTCCAGTGTCGTATCTGCAGTAATATTATACTTTTCTCATAACACTCAACTCTGTTCCCGACTAATGCAAAGAAACTGTGGTGAAAGTTTGTTTGACATAAACTAAATAAACTCACCTAATAAATTAGCATTTTTTTCTTTCAATCGCTCTGTTTGTAAAGCAAAAATGCCCTTTTTTCCATTTTCTGCCTCTTTGAGATACACAAACTTTTAGTAAAGTAAAAAGTTTTATTTGGCATGCAACCAGCTGTGAAGATACTCTGAGCCATTTACGTCCCAGAGGCAACTTATTTATTCCAACACTACTCGTCTCCTCCCACGTGTGTCCTGCAGATATACTGTCTGCACTGTTAGTAGTTCATTAGATATTCAGGCCATTGAGAGCGCACTGCTTTGACAACATCCTTGAATGAATGTCCTCCATCAGCGTCTCAGGATCAGCAGCAGACTGCCTGAGGTTTACAGAGACAGACAGCCTCCAGTTGGAGGAGACAGAACCCGACCCAGCCTGGTGAAACTGGCTCAGCCTGAAGGAGAACAGCTCGTCTGCGCGGAGCTGAGGTTTGTCTGGAAGGAGTCTGGCCTGGCGAAAATGTGGTAACGCTTTGGAAGAGCTTTCCAGGCAGCGGAGACGTTTAAACGATCCTGGAGAGGGATCTGAAGAAGTCCTACCCACCCAGATAGGCTGAGAATGTTTTCCCCAGGGCTCCGGAGACAAAAGCCTCCTCGCTTCACTGAGCGCTCCCAATGGAGTTACTTAATATGTTGGACGCTGCTGCTTACTCAGTGCAGCTCAGTTCATTTGTAAGCATGTCGTCACCTCGACACCATCGCTCCCATTGTCGGTGCCTGTCAGGCACTTGGTACAGAATAAGCTCTTGAACACAAGAGCCTGTTGATGATGTTCTGTTTGTGTTGAGACGACCAGGACCACCATTGCTACGTGGCCTTGGTTACACCGACAGCAGAATTCACCCATTTAAACAGCGTGATGTTGCTCTCTCTTTTACCTCGCTGGCTCTGGGTGGTGACCCAGATACTTTGGGCCCAATTTTAGGCTTATGCAGATCTCAGAGGGAGGATTGAAGAAGAAAATGATTCCAAGGAGCTGCACTTAGCATGTTATTGAATGATTGAATGAGACCTCACTTGCATGGAAGATATTGAAACCATATTTTTTCTTACTTATGTTGGTCTTTTCCTCTATATTTTTGTCATATTTTGTGGGTTTTTTTCATATTTCCTCTCAGGGCTCCACCTCTGGTCCAAAAAAAGAACAGTTTAGAAATTCTACATCAAAATGTCTAAAAACAACTTGGTTTCTGTAATAGATATTGTTGATTTGTGTGCATATATTATCCCAAATGTTTCCATCAATGTTCGAACCCAGACTGTTTTAATAGGTCGCAGATCGCTGCAGCAGTCAGGCTGATAAACAGGAGTGAAGGTCGATCCACTTCTCTAAACCCAAAAGTTAAAAAGTAATCCCTCCGGCCAGTAAACGTCTCTGGATCAGAGCATAATCTGATGTGAATGTAACTGTTACTCTAACTACAGTGACAGCACGAGAGGGCGATCATCTCTGTTGTGGTCAGTGCTCAGTTTGTCATTTGCTAAGAGATAATTATACAGGAGAAGATCTCTGTTTGTCCCAAACACATTTTTCTATTGTCCCGAGCTTTTGTCTGCTGCCTGCTGCCAAGTCTCGGTTTCCAACCTCCAACTGGTTTACTTGGTTACATTTTCACTCAAACCGTTCAGTTGTTTTTAATGTAACAACACAGTAATAAGAACAATGTGAACACACGACCTGTGAGCGAGCAGCCTGTTGGCAATCTTCGATCCGTTTTAACCTTTGTCCTTTCTGGAGCTCTTCCATCAGTTTTGTCTGCAGCTTTGTGTGTTCCAGCAGTCGGTCTACTGCAGCAGGGTTTTTGTCTCTCCCTTATCGTCGTGTTTTCATCAACACTGCACTGTTGTGAGCGATCCTCTCCCGAAGGTTGAGTGCTGCTGAAAGGAAGACGGCGGGGCTCTCAAGCAGGGCAGGTTCAAACGACGGATATCCAGTTAAAAAGGAGTTCAGGGCGGGGGTCAGCGCACTTCACCTCGCAGCAGTTTACTGTTACAGCTGCACATCGCACGGAGGCAAAGTGGCTTCCTGACATTCAGCAGTTCACTCTGGAGTCCTTACGGGTACTTTGATATTAGCCACAGCTTTAGGTATTAAAAGTCTCACACTTTCACATTAGAGAAGTGTTTTTTGTGCATACAAAACGTCTTTAAATGTGATAAAGATAAACATGTTTGTACTGGAGAGCAAATCTTTAAAGTTAGAAGTGTTGTCCATTGTAAAGAGTGACACACGTGAGCAGATTATGACAATATTCAGAACTTGACTCGGGTCATGTGAGCAGCGTCTGTTTCCAAATGAGGCTTTTTCACGAAATTAGCTTTTTTCTATTCAGACAGGTGCAACATGTCATGTAGTCTTATCATTGTTCATATTATCTTATCTTACATTTATTTCATTATTTTCTCAGTAGTGAAGCAAACACATGAGTAGGAATATTGTCTCAATCCTGGAAGAAAAAAAAGACACCAAAAGTTCATTTTCTGTCTTCTGAACCAGCACTTTCATCGCCCAAATGCTCAAAAGTCACATAAAATAATCAGAACACATCACTGACTGCAGTTTTAAGAGTTCTTAACACCTGATGCTGACAGTGCCGCTTTTTAAAATAACATGAATTTCATCAGTTCAGTGCAGGTTTGTTTAATGGTGGCACTGTTTTTGGTTGGATTCACTTCTCTTTTTCCTTTTTTTGCTCATTAAGTATCTTTTTTTGTTTTCCATTATAGAAAAATCACATAACAAATAATGCATGTAAAGATCTGGATTGCCTTGTCTTGAGCTCTTATCCAATTTTTTCATTTTATTCATATATTTCATTCACAATTTCCAAACACCCATCTTGTGTTGGTTCTTCTGCCTCGTACATCTCTTTGTACACAACCTTTTTATGAGCTATTGACAAGATTTATAGCAAATATCACTTTTACAGTAACAGTGTGGCGCTCAGGCAGGATCAGCCATTGTTTTTACTGCACAACAGAGATTTGTTCTGTATATACAGAGAGCTGAACAGGCAGCAGCTGACAGCCTGTCAATAAGCCCTGCAGCTGATCCAGGGTCATCGGCTGCCAGTTCTGAGGAGAGACCATTGTGTCAGAATGAACAGAGGCAGACAGGAAGTCCTTTTTAACATCAGTGACACATGAATGTATTTGTTTTTGATTTACTCGTTAGTTTTGTTGGGATGTTGCTGGTCCAAAAATAGAACATGGCAGGAAATTAGCAGATGTGCTCAGAGTGATTATGTGGCTCCATGATGACGAACAACTGCACGGTTTAGATTTGAATCTGTCTGATCTGTTTCTGTGTTTCCCCACACTGTCCTGCTGGTGGTTATCTGCAGTCGTGCTCTGTTTGATATCTGCAGCGTCAGATCAGCGTTTTTCTCTTTCTCTCTCCGCTGCTGCACTTTCTGCTTGCCAAGAATTTCCCGGCATAAAACGATCCGTGAGGACAATGCAGGGTGGTAAATGACAAAGCAGAGGGAGGGGTCGTAGCGTGAAATATCTGATAGATCTGGATGTTTCTGTTCTTGACTAATCGTTCATTCATTCGGCGTCTCTGTTGGATGTTGCTGATGCATCCTGTCCGTGTTTCGTGCTCGGAGATGAAGGGCTCATATGTCACTTTCCCAGCCTCTGCAGCAGCAGCAGCATTCAGCATTCAGTAGCTCTCAGATGCTTCAGCTGCTATTTGAGCTGCAGGAACTGGTGGACGGCCGTGTTTGGGATTCCTCACCTGTTTCTGTACGGCTCAAAGGATAATTCAGCCCAGATGGGATAACGTTTGCACTGCATGTAGCAACATGAGATGGCATCAGAGAGTTTATGTTTTAATGTCTTTCAGCTCGTTTTGGTGTTGCAACTTTATTGTTTTGGCCTTCTTCACCAGAACATCGGCTGTATAAGTCTGAAAAATACTAGAAATCACCCAAGAGGCCAACTGTCCCTTTAAGCCAATGTGCCAAAAACTATTTGGGACACTGTTAATGTTGATATTAGGGTTAATGTTGCCAATCAAAAGCAGCACTGGCCAGTCATTGGCACATGATGTATTCACATAATAAATGCATATTTTTACACATAGAATTCAACTATCAAACCAAAGTCCAGACCTGGAAAAGTGTAGAAAGTTACCACACAGGCTCTTTTTCCTGATATAATGTGTTAAATGCAGTATGAGTTCATTATGGGTCACAGCCTGAGAAAGTCCAGCTTTGACCCATGATGCACTCATGCTGTATTTACGGTAAATACAATCTAGGCCGTTGAATCACCACCCACCACATCTCAGATTAATTCAGTGATAGTGTGAAGGAAAGTGAGTCATTTCAGCCATTACTGAGATTAAAGAAATGGTTACAAGTCTCAAATAGAATCAGGGTTCATCTGTTGTCCTAACTGAACTCCTTCTCTAATGAAGATTTTGTGTTCTAGTAGAATAATTCGGCCTGTGAGCAGTGAATGAGAGGCCAGCTTTGGGTCTGTATCGCTCAGTAATAGTCCGTGTAATCCTGTTACAGCTGTCAGTCATGCCGGTTGAAAAGTCTGCCCACAACTCCTCACCAAGCGGCCTCCTAACTTAGCTGATGTGATTACATAATCCCATTAACCTCAGGTTTCCTGTAATTCAGAGGGACAACTGGCCCTGTAATTTGACACATCCTCCCTAATCAAGCACTCCTTCCTCTAATCCTCCGCTCAGTGCGACATAATTACACTTTTTATGCTTTGTTTTGTCAGGGCGAGGGGGAATCAGCTGTGGGACTGAAACCGGGTGACTCTTGAACCACTTGTGAGACACGTTTTCCCTGAAGTGTCCAGAAGGTGGCACTGTTACTGAAGCTACGGCCGGCTGATCAACACCGGCACAATGTAATATGCGGAGGCCTTAATGAGATTGTGCTCGCAGGGTTAAGTGCTATAGAGCTGGTGTCTCTTCCACAGCCATTAACCTGATATCAGGCGCTGTGTTTCTGTTTTCTGACGCGGCTCAAAGTGCTCCTGCGGTCCACACACGAGTCCGTCTCAACCTGTCGACACCACTGAAATATGTGAATCTTTCATTGCCTCTTTTTGCTGACAGTGTTTGCTTTTTCTCTCTCTTGTGTTTTTTCTCTTCTAGGTAAGTGGCCGCTCCTGTCTTTAAAGCCGTTTGTGGTTTGTGGGGGACGGTGCAGGCGGGTGGAGACTGTCAGGTGGCACAGAGACGGGTGAGCCTCCTCCTGTATGTGCCCCACATGTCCTGTACAGTTGATTTTCCACATGTCACACACCAGCTTTGTGTGCTGTTACGGCTTTCGAATGAACGCAGCGTTTCATTTGACATGATAATGATAGTCGCCAGGGAGCCTGCTGTTTTTGGTGGCACGAAAGGCCGCAGGATGTTTTTCATTATGACTTACATTTTGCTTTTTTGCTCTCATGCTCGGCCAAGTGAATCAACCGGATTTGATCTCCAGCTGGAGGCGATAGCTGTCTCTGTCCCCGACTTTCTTTCTGTAATTCTGTATCTCAAAGAAAATCTTTAACCCCTCGCTGAGAGCAAAAGAACCGCATGTGTTGCACGGTCCGTATTGACTGGCTGGTGGTCCGCTTCATGTGAAGTAATTATTATTTTGTTATGAAAATTCATATCTTAGAATTCTGCATTTAAATGACTGGATCTTTGGTTTGTAAAATGTGTTTAGTCATGGTCAGAGAGTGAGGAGGGATGTCGGTGAACGAGGCCAAACTTAAGGTGAATAAAACTTTTAAAACATGACCTCGACCTGTGCCCGAGTCATGTCAGGTCGAAGGTGTGTTCACCACCAGCCAGGCCAGTTTGGCCGCATCTTTTGTGGTTATTCGCCACAGACAGACAGATTGTTTTGCATTACCAGTAAGTTAGCATGTGAGGGAAGTACAGTACATTCCCCCTTCAGTTACAGTCAACATGGCTCACACGCACTGCTCACTGTTACAGTCGGGTTGATGAACAGGAGTGAAGATAAATCCACTTTTTAATCCCAAAATGCAAATCAGACTGTTTATTCCTCCAGCAGGTCTGGCTCTGCACCCGATTCTCTCCATCTGAGCAGCTGTAGCGGCTCTGCAGCCACTGATTGTTTTTTTTTTAGCAGTTATTGATTGACTTGTTGATCGTCTTCGATGTCTCGGTAAATGTTACGAGAAACGTCTCTGTATTGCCTCAAAACATGTAATATGTACCGCATTTTGCTTACAGTGCCTAACTATCTAAAGTGGGCTTTACTCGAGCTTGAGGCCAAAATCATATCCCTCCCACTGACATTTAAGTTTGTCAGTAATTGTCAGTTATATAGACGTCGTCCTTGTGCCATTTCCAGAACTTGCCTGGCATGAGACGCAGTTTTTAAAAGCTACAGGGGCCGCGTGTGTTCGCCAACGCTCACCGCAGGCAAAACAGCCGACGACAGCCAGCGAGGCGCCCCGCCATGTGAAAAAAGAAAAAAAAATCTGCTCTACCCTCAGAAGACCTCTTCTTTGCCTCTCTCCTCCAGGCAAATTCTAGTTACTATCATGCATTTTTCTCATGGTGGTGCAAAGTCTGGGAGTGATCTGCAGAAGGATGGGAGACGCGAGTGTAGACCGGGCTGGAGAGTGAAAGGGTTTATTTTAGTGTGGCCCCTTTCATACTGTCATGGTTGGGTTTATGAGGAAGGCAGCGCTTGATATATAGAACTCCACTAATGGCACCTCACACATATCATGCTGACAAAGTGGCCCCAGAGTCTCTCCAGGACCTCCGGGAGTGTCATCTGGGGCTCTGCCAAAGTGCCTTTGAGTTTTTGTTCCTGCTTATCTGGCAGTCAAAAACACCACTGTAGCACTGTGGTGGATATATTACCTGTTCCCTTAAAGTCCCTCGGGTGATGTCCTCACAGTGACTGCAGTGAGGACGGAGTCTCTTCTTCTTCTGGTAGTTAGTTAGTATCTGAGACTGAAGGTATTTTAATGAGCCGTGGATCTGGCTGATTGAGTCCTTGAAGCCTCAATGACGGAAAAAGTTGCTCAAGTGTAATTACATGTGATGTTTTACTGCACACAGCACAATGTGGATTATTATATGTGTTTATATTGGGTTTTCTTTTATATCCCAATCTATTTTTTAGATTCTGAGCAGCAGAACAATGTCAGTCACCCCCAGGAGGATCCCAGGGTTTCAAAACAGCTCCAGCCATGAACAAACCATCATGTACTCACTCTCGTTTGTCTGTTATTATGCAGTCTGTGTGTCCTGCTGTCAAAAATCAAGCAACCTCTTGAAGGAAAAGTTCATCCAAATATGAATCTCCAGGCTGCTCACCCTCATGCTGATGGAAAGTTAGTTGAAGTTTTGTAGTCCACAAAACAGTTCTGGAGCTTCAGAGCAAAAACAGCACTGCGGCGTTCTTAATCCAAGTCTCTGGAAGCCCCAGGATCCCAAATTGTTTTGAAGACGATGTTTTTTTTGCACCAGTTGACACGTGGGCAAGCTGGTGCAGCTACTTCACAGAACTTTCCATCTGCATGTGCATGATAAGATGAAGACTGAATTTTCATTTTTGGGTGAACGTATCCTTTAATCATTTAATCGGTTTTTTTTCGAAATCTGAGAAGCCAAGAGAGGTGAATTCAAAGAGTGCTCTTATCTTTCGAGTCTCACGCCCAGGAAATCATAAAATGTGGCTCTGAGCACTTTGCTCCATTGTGGGAAATTTGCTGGTGTGGTCAGTTGAGATTTATAGCAGAGCTCAGTGACCCAGAGTCACAGCAAGAAAACATGTCCTGAAATATTTCACACCACTCCTCATGCTGAACATGCCGATCATACCGCCAATGATCAACTCAGAGTGCAGCTTCCTGCAGAGCTTCTGGGATGTGAGGAGTGTCTGAAACACGCTAAACAATGGAGATACTCAAAATCTTCATTTTCAGTGGAAGCATTCCTTTAAAGAGACGGCTTGGTGCGCCTGTGATGAGGTTTACTTTTTTGGATTCAGGCTCTAGAGGCAGGAGATGAAAGTGTATGTTCATGGTTACATAAAAAAATCAGTGTCTCCAGTAAAACGTCAGGAGCAGTCCACACTCACTCCAGTCTGCCCATTATTCAGTTTTTTTTTTAATCATCTGAGACTTCTGGACGGTCAGTAATGTTGCGTGGTGATGAGCCCGCAGAGCGACTCTCACTTCCAAGAAGACTGTGTGTGTTTTGAGTGTTGCCAGTGGCGATGCTATCGTCTCTGACCACTGTTCTGGCCTCGCGCTGTGTTTACTCATATTTCCGTGGTGTATCATGTTCCTATGGTTACAGGCATTCCTGGTCGACCACACCCTACCGTCAGCTTTTGATGACTCATTGCAGTGGCCAGTCTCCCCCTCTATCTCTCTCTCTCTCTCTCACACACACACACACACACACACACACATTTCCTCCTCTTCGGTTGACATGGTGCGGTGGTTCCTCTTAATCACAGGATGCTCTTATGATCACATTTGGCAAACCGACAACTCTGGCAAAGCGCAGCCATTTGCCGCTTTCCAAGTCGGCCATTTTGGCTCGCTGATTATTCTGACCTCTGCACTCGGCTGCATTTTATTCCACTTTAGGTGCTTTATATCTGATCTGCAGCACTGCAGCTGCTCCGCGCCTCCCTGAGGTTCTCTCATAAAAGGTCCCGGTGGTTTTGCCAGAATCACGGTGCGCTCCTGTGGGCGTCCATTAGCTGCTCACGCTGACAGCCATTTTACCTCAACTGCCCTCAAGATAGCTCATGCTCCAATGCTTTTATAGTGAACAATAGTGGTTTGTGCATTACCAGCTGAAACCTTTGTCCAGCTAGTTTGTGCTGCTTTGCCAGCATCCTGTTGAGGATTGAGTTTACGATGAACTTTATACCTTTTTGTTTCCTTGTTGTTATGAGTCGATCAGAGCCAATGACGTTCTCTGGTGTCGACGCTGACGTAATTCACTTTATTGATGTCAAGCTGCCATCGACAATCTGTGTACCGATGATTGCCAACTTCCTACTGCAGTCTTTGGAATCCTCTTTATAATTTTGAAATCATGTATCAAACTCTACTAACTAGTAGTTTATAATGCTCTGCTGCACACTTGATTAGTCCAAGTTTTTAACACATTAAAGCCATAGAAGATTTAATGATGAGCTCACATAACCTGCAGTTCAACAAGTTTTTTTTTTGCATTTTTCTGTATGTTTTGCTCTTTTAATAGAAAGCGCAGTGTGGTTGATTGTAGCCTCATGTTGTTATGGCAAAAAGATGTGAACCCAAATGCAGACACGACAGTCAGGTTAAGAAAGAGAAAAGCAAGGTTTGATTAGCTGTAGTTCAAAAAATCAACAACAAGGGGAGGCAACAACACTGACAAAACAGGTTTGGGGGTAATACAGAGGACTAAATGAAGTGCAAACCAGGAGAAAACACTTGGAGCACAAACAGGGCTCCAAAAAACACAAGGGTGGAAAACATGAGGAGCACAGGGGGAGGAATAACACAAAGACAGGAAGTGGAAGGTATTAAATTGATGGGAGGATTGATCTACAAAAATAAAACAGGAAACAACAAAACCAAAAACTCAAACTATGTCTCGACATGTTACCCTACACATGTTACCATCAACAACACATAAGAATGATAAATAATGATAATAAATATCCTGATCAGTGCTGACAGATATCCAGACTTGGGGGTTGGATGAGGACTGAAAAAAGTGGAACTGTGCATCTCTAATTTCAACAGGCACATCAGTTGAGGATCAGTCTGTCTTGGGAAACAGTTGTACTTTAAATTGGTAAAAGATTTTGGATTTAGTGAACATGATGCGAACAGATGTTAGATCCATCTCCACAACAGAGGAGGCCCTTTCATACTCACATGTCCTGGAGAATCGGCTTTTAATCCAGTTTAACAAGCAAAGCGGCCGTTTGTGTTTGTGTGTTTATTTGTGTTTGCTGAGCGGAACATTAAAGTGGTGTTAAATTGTGATGTTGCGCAATTGGAGGAGTATTCTATCAACAGATGTGTGTGCGCATTGTTTAACCAACACTCCCTCCAGTGTTCCGCTGCTCCGTCTCCAAATGTCAAAATGCAGAGTTGCGTTTAATGACCTGGAAGACAACCATATAGCTTAAATTACTTTGCTCTATAAAGTCTGCGCTGGAATGCAGAGAGCCCCTCGTCTGCCAGAGGAGTTGAATGGGTTTGTTTTTTAAAGCGGCCGCGTCACCTTGAGCTGTCTCCATGCTCTCGCCGTCGGCCGCTTCCACCATGGCGATGAGCTTTCAGCGCAGCTTAGAGAGGAGACTCAAAAAACTGCTTTATTTATATCCAGGCAATGGTTGAGAATGATGAGTTCGCTTCTGTGTTACACTCACATGTAGCTGGTTAATCAGTTTGTTGATCCCCACACAGAAGTTAATTTCCCATTTGCTTGATAACGAATTTGTGAGTCAGTAGTGTTTATTTATATATTAATTTGCCGTTGTGTTACGGCCAGCACTTTGTGAACTGCGTGTTAGAAGACATGCTGAAATAGTTGAAAGCCGAGGCTGGGAGAGGTTTTGACGCAGGTACGGACTGTTTTATTTGATCTCCATCTGCGATTTGGTGAAAGTAACCAAACAAAAATCCATTGCCGCGGCTGTTTTTCTTTGATTTGGAGCCACGGGACAGGTAATACAGAGCACATGGAGATGAAGCCTCTGCATCCAACGTGAAGGAGTCAAAATGCCGCAGGATTCTTGCAGTGTGAGAGATCTTGAGGGGTTTTATCTGTCATGCTATTTATCAGCAGGTTTTACCTCATTCTAGCTACGCAGCAGCTCAAGCTCTGTTTGTGATTTGTGTTTGATTCTTCCAGAGATCTTCACTCCAGTATATCATCACTGTGAGTCAGTCCAAATCAGAATACCAGGGAGCTGGCAGCACTTTGTTTGCCTGGTAGGATCTGCAGCGAGGCCTCGCCTGGTGCACAAAAATCATTTGCAGTGATCGTTTGAACGTTGCCGAGCCGCAGCAGGGTGGGGTTATCTCCATCCGCAGAGCTCACAGTGTCTCTAAAACAGACTTTGAAATACAACCCATTGTATCTGTACAAAGCGCTGTGCAGCCTACACCAAACCTCTATTAAACTCTAAGAATTATTGGCCAATACTGTTCAAACTCAGACCTGCTGGAGTCCTCACTAAGCTCATTGCCTCTTCTGCATGCTGCTACTCACAGAGATTTTCGATGAAACATTTCTCCCAGTGGAGCAGGAATCTGTTTCCCATTAATGTTTTTGACAGTGTGATAAACAGGAGCAAAGGGGGGGGAGCACCATGGGATGATTGCGTGGGGATGAATTATTAGAACGGCAACTCTGCGAAATAGAACAGTGAGGCCAGATGCTCTCCGTAAGTTTGCAGAACTTCTCAGCCTCTCAGTTATCTCATCACTCTTCCCCCGTAATAAGTGCTTTCTGAAATGTGATCCGCAGTGGACCGAACCTGCAAACGCTCCCTGTTTTCATGCTGGGCTTTCATGTTTTCTCCCATTAATCTCCAGATCTCATATTCACATTTTCATAGTGTAGGATGTGTGTCTCGGTACCTGGCAACCCGACCCAGAGCCAGAGCACAGGTGATTCTTCCTGATAAGGGTCTCATCACTCCCTCCACTAAAGAAATACACTTCCAAATTCAACTCGACATAGTGCGAGACCTTCCCCTTTATTGACGTTTTTCCTCCTTTTTCTCAGCCAAATTTGCACCCTGCAGGATGGCACTGGAAAACTGTCAGCTGTCAGAGGGGGGTACGGTTATACCAACTTATTAAATGGCAAATGGGGGAAAAAAAATCACCATCCCCTGCAAAGATTTTTCCAGAACTCCTTCTTGTATTTTTAGCCTCTCTGGCAGCTGTGGTCGTCCTGGACTCCACACTGCTTTCCAGCGTGGATCAGTCTCGGAGGAGGTTGAGTAACAGAGAATTAAACACAGGCACAATTGTCTTTTCTTAAGGGAAAGACTTGATGGCTTTTCCGTTTAGGTTTGCAGAGTTGGCCAGTTTGTGACGTGGGCTGCGACTGTTGAGGGAGACCAGAGATGATGGACTCCTTCAGCACTCTCTCGGCGGCTGACCTTTCAGGTTTGGTCTCTCCAAGAAGAAAAACAAGAGCTCTGCGACACACCTCACAACCTCTGGAAACAAAAAGTCACAGTATATTATGTTGGGCACATTCAGCCAGTTAACACACAAAGAGCGCCGTTCATTTTGTGTCCTTGCTTTTTAGTCAAAATGTCACGTTAAATACCATCAACCTCCTGCTTTTAAAAGTTAGACAAAGTTTAAAAGACTGGCCGCAGCTGTCACTGTGTGTTGTGTGTTGAGCGGCTGGTTTTTTCCCCCTCAGGACTGCTGATAGCGGGCTGTGTGTCATCTCTGCCGCCTATCAGATGAAGTTCCTCTTTATCTGCCGGCTCCCTTCCTCCCCTGGATACACTCGGCCTGCTTTTATAAACAGAGCATCAGCTGAAGGAGATGCTGTGATTCACAGTCATCAGTTATATATCTTCACACCAAACAAAGGACCTATTTTTACCGAGCGCTCTGTAACATGACTAAGTGAAAGGACGGCAACCAAGAGATCGAGATTAATCTTAAAGTTCAGTGGAAGATAAGGGTTCTGACTTATTTTCAGGCGTAAAGTGTCTCCATAGAATATCTATATAATATGATGTATTAATGACTTTTTATTGGCTGTTTGTGAGCAAATTGAAACATATATATAAAGAACCAAGTCTTAAGAATTGTTACTTACAAATTACTGTCAACTAACTAGCAACCACTGTTAAAATAATAACAATTTAACATTTAAAAAACATGCAAAATATATCCATATATCCATATGTAATTTACAGCATTAAACTCTATTTTTATAATGTAAAATGTTAGATACAATTCTGTAGGATGAGTATGTAAAATGAGTGTCAATATCTCCAAATTAAATCCAGATGATTATGATGGTGACCAAAACCTCACTTCTAACAAATATTGAGATCACTGCTAATTAGGTGATATAACAAAAATTACAAAAATCGTTTACTGTGACAATTCGAATCGTTATACATTTGAGATGATTTTAAACATGATTTCAAGCACAAAAAAAATAACAATTTCTCTCTGTGATGTTTAAATAATGACCGCACATCATTTGTAATTCAGTGGATTTATTCAAAGAGATGAATGTGACATAAAACATATAAGTGCACATACACATATGCACATATTCCTTCAAATGTGTCACATTATTTCAATCATATTATATAAACGTTTCCATCCGATGCTGAGAGTGTTTTACGGTGCTGTGTTTAAGTCTGTGTGTCAGCCATGAGGGTTACTGTATGTTGTTTTAAATCAATAACCTTCAGCTGAATATTCATCACTTTCTCAACAGTGTGCCAAGAACAACTACGTAATGGCAATGATATTTAAGTTCTTTGATTATACATTCCGAGTTATAATTATCCTCTGTTTATACTAAAGGCCATTCACTACCAGCCAGCATTTCTCTGCTGCATCGATCTCTCTCCTATTTATGGCCTTATTAGAGGCACTGACAGTCATAAACCCTGGAATTGATCTGATCAATACGGTCAAACATTAAGGACATGCAGTCGGCTAAAAATGTGTTGGGTACAGTTTCTAAAAAAATATAATTTATGAATGTCAACAAATGTCGGGAATGCTTAAGAATGAGAACCAGAACTGCTCAATTTATCCCCCTTATCCCCTGATGTGATGGTCTTAGTTTAGCTTGGTTTTATGTCTGATAGTTGCATATTATACGTTAAATGGACTGATGGCGGTGGTTTGAGCAGTAATGCCAATAACCGAGCAGGGTCCAAACCTTCTCCTCTCAGCTCCTTCGGTTTCTGTTTGCATCCTCCGTGCACACACCCCCTCGGATTCTCCTCCTTTCTTCCCTCTCGCCTCTCGTCCACACAGTTTCTCTCTCGACTGGGGACTGAGAAAGGTAGGAGGGGTTGTGAGCATCGCTGTTTTCTCCATGCTGACTCATGATGACAATTTGGTAGATAGATGCGTTTTTGTCAGAGAGAGACAAAACTGATGCAAGAGGAAAGATTAGCGTCAGGTCGTGTTCGTGTGATGCTGCATGCAAATACTGAAGTGGTGGCAGTGAGAAATATTTAGAGGAGAAATTGCTTGAACGGAGGTCAACTAAAACTCACAATGGTGGCTGGAATGGTGATGCCCCTAGCCGATCTGAAGGCGATCTATGAGCTTCTCTTTCGAGATGGTGTTGTTGTGGCCAAGAGCGACAAGCGTCCACAGTCCATGCACCCTGACCTCCAGGGGATCACCAACCTGAAGGTGATGCGCGCCATGGGCTCGCTCAAATCTAAAGGCTGCGTGAGGGAGAATTTTGCTTGGAGACATGCCTATTACTACCTAACCAATGAAGGAATTGCATACCTGCGAGATTACCTGCAGCTGCCACCGGAGATCGTGCCTGCGCCCCTGCAACGTGTTCGTCGCCCCGCGGCCTCTGCTCAAGTCCAGACAGTGGGCGGCCCCACGTCGTACATCCCAAAACCCAAACCTGGACGAGAAAGCCGAGAAACGATGACGGATCGGGACATTTACCGCCACAAGAGGGTTGGAGAAGAATCTGAAAGGCCTCCAAAAAACTTCAGAGGTTCCTACCAGTGTGACGCATCAGTTGGTGTTTGGAACTTTTCAGCGAGAAATGAAGACTGGGCCAGGAAGGATCAGGGGAAAAGTTCAATCAAGAAGGCAGTCGTTCCCAAGTGCTCCAGAGAAATCTCAGCGGTTCCCACGACTCCTGCAGCTTTTAGAGAGTCTCGGTGTATGAAGATGCAGAAGTTTACGATTAAAGAAATCACAGAAGATTTGATGCCAGCTGTGACCAGAGGAGAAACCTCCAATCATTCCTTGGAGGTACTTGGAGAGAGAGAACCTGAGGATGATCGTGCGGTGGTGGTCCGGCAGACGATCCCTTCGATGGCAGAGCTTACTGACAGGGAAGAAAAACAGAATCCTGAAGATAAAGAAGATGTTCCTGAGCAGGTTGTGGTGACAGACACTGTTGTGGTGATGAAACCGCTGAATGTTGAGGTCCTCGACCCTTTGACCAAAGCCAAGACCCCGAAGTCCGACCCTGACCATGACTCAGCAACTCCTCCATCATCAGCGACAGATGATTTCAGACACTTGACTACTCAGGAACCCATGAAGAAGACCACTCCTCGTGTGGCCTCAGATATCTCCTACCGTGCTGCCTTTGAGGCGACTTGCCTCGGGCCTGTTGTCCCTTCAGATGGTCCACTTCCTGCCCTGAAGACCACTCAGCTTCAGGAGATCCAGGGCGTCCTGACAGAGGACCAGGATGTTCAGAGGGTCTGTCCTGACTTCTTGAGAGGTTTGAGCTCGTCTTAATTCATCCTCCTCCTTCTCCTCCTCCTCCTCCTCTTCCTCTGTTTCTTCTTCTGTCCTTTTGTCTGCAGTGTCTGGGCGTTGCTATGGGCACCGTCTGTGTTTGGGAACTCGAGAGAGGATAATTTGATCTTCTTACAATTCAAGTAATGGTCTTGTCATTTTCCATACAACTAAATAACAAGCAGACTGCCAATTAGCCTTCATTGTACTCGCCGTAGGATGAATTTTGCCAGCCACTGACGAGCTTGCATGACTAATAGTGAATTGCACGTTTTGATAACTCAGATCCAATTATTACTTTTTCTAGTGTTCACATATTTGCTCACTGCTGCGTCACATATGCAGTATTTAGTAATTTGATGCACTAGATTTCACAGATAAACTGATCCAAGCTGGTGAAACTGAAACTAAAACTCAAAAGCAAATAAGGATTCAATTTCTGCAGCACTCATCACCAAACCAATATGTCTCGCCACGACTTAACGTCTGCTCTGTCTTATCCGCTCTACGCAAATATTTATAAATGCTTCCTGTGAGATGTTTAGTGGTGTAATCAAACAGAAAACTGCTGCGACCTGCATTTTCATTTATGGCTTCGACAGCAAGAGGTAGCAGTTGAGTAGGAAACGTTTTTTGTCACTACAACAAAGTCAAGACATTCTAATAATTTTAAAGTTTTAGAGTGTCTTGGAAGTGTTCTTGTGATTTTCAGGATAAAGCCAATTATCCTGTGAGGTCTGTTCTCACACATGAATGCACACATCCAGAATATCCAGCATGGAGAAACTTGTCTTTGGCTTTATCATGCTGTCAATCAACTTTAATTACATCAACACGTGCCTTTACAGTTTAATTCAAGGAAAATGGAGCCGACTAGAAGAACTTAGTATCATATCTTCTATGTACTGAAAGCTTTACTCAAGTCTTGTTTTATCATGACTTTTGCAGAATTCTGAACAGATTTGCAGATATTTTAGCTTTCAGATTTTACTTTCACCATCTGGGGTGGAAACAATACATACAGTCTTTACTCAGGTAGACGTTCAGATACTGGTGTATAAAAGTACAGATTCATCCTCTTCACTCAAGTCAAAGTAATAAAATCTCCCTCTGAAGGACATTTCTGGTCAAAGCTGACTGAACCTCACATCATATTATTACAATTCAAAGACTAGAAAACTTAAAAGCAGAATCAGTAGGATTTTTCCCAGCTGTTCCTAAACGCACCACAAAGACAGTTGATACTTGAGTTTCATTCTCAGGACGTCAGACAGCCACATTTTCAGTTGGTAAAGCGTCTGAGCAGAAAGAAAGTGAAAAGATAAGAAAATCCAGGCAGAGGGCTGCAGGGTCTCTGTTTGTGTGAGACACTACCACACCTTCTCTCCTTGTTCCCTTCTGTTTGTTTCTGTCTTGCTACATCTTTTACGTCGCTTCGTATCACTACATCCGCCGTGTGTGATGTTCACTGACTGACGAATCAGTGTTGTGATGTTGGGAAGGCAGCGTGCAGTGACGCCGAATAAAAATAATCAATAATTCTCCTCAGACATATTAAAGTTAAAGTGACGAGCCTGTTTTGAAAATGTAAGGAGGGGAAAGTTCAGATTTTTATGCTCAAATGAAACAAAAAATCTGTACAGATGAGAAGTATTTGTACTTTTGTTACCTCCAACCTCTAATGCCCGTACAGCACACTGTATATACATGTAGATACTGTTGATATTGAGTTATATTTCACATGAATGACTGATGGAGTTCTTTCTGCCATCTGCTGGGGGGAAAGTGCTCTGCTGTGAATACTGTCCTGCTGCTGTATTGTGAATGCTGGGACACGTTTCATTGCCTTCTTACACAACGTGCTAAATTTCCTGTCCTTCCCATTCAAATATTTATAGAGCTGTCATCTTGATGAGGATCAGTGGCTCTTCATAAGGCTTTACCTTAATGTGCAGCCTGCCTGAGAACTTTCCATTGTCAGGGGCCGATACATGACTAAGCAGAGAGTTGGAAATGTGAGTCCAATTAAGCCACACTCAGCTTTTCCTGCCTGTGCCTCCGCAAGAAGGGCGAACCAGCAGAAGCGGTCCAGATGGGAACATGTGGCAGCTGCCACCTTTCATCTGCCCCTCAGTGTTTTAGCCCAGCCTGCCATGAACGTGAACTCCAACGTTTAAAAAGACCATACTGTACTTGAATGGAGCACAGATCTGCTGTCTCACACTGTAGCACCATGTGTTGCATTTATTAGGGGATATAGTGACAAATAGAGAAAAATTCTGCCACTCTGAGCTACGATGGAAGTTAATTACAGAGACTTCATGGAGGCTCTGATCCAACACGGCCAAGGTAGGACGTTTTTTTGGAGGGGGGGGGGGGGTTGTTGGAACAGTTCTGTCTTCTTACCAAAAGGTGTCAGCACAGAAATACTTTATGTTGAGTCTGGGCTGGTGTGGAGGACCAGAGAGGATGAGGCAGGTATGGGTGTGTCTCTGGCTGCCACTGGATCAGATAACAGTCCAGGACGAGGTCGTGTGTTTGTGATTAAGCAGCAACACTTTGTTCTAAATGTTCTTACGACTGTTTGTATAACAGAGCTGCACGTTCTGGTTTATCCCCCCCCCCCCACCACCACCATTTACAGTAACTGTTAATTTAGTGAATAAGAGTGAAGTAAATTTTAGTTTATCAGTTAACACTGAAGTAAACAGTGAGGACCTTGAGTTAGACACCACCCACACTGCCTGGCACCGTGAGGGATCATGTTCCCTGGTGTTAAATCCAGGGGGTGGGGGCTGAGGAGAGGCCCTGACTGGCTGCTCCTCGTCTCTCCCCTGCTCAAGACTTGTTATGGCATCACAGCAGCAGGCCTGGCTGAGCTCAGGGGTACTGTAATATACATGCTGCATAGATAACATGCTTCGAGAAACACGCAGTGTATGTTGCCATGAATAGACGCAGCATTTTCTACCGTCGTTTATCCTTCATGACTGCAGTGAAGGATTGTGTGTGTGTGTGTGTGTGTGTGTGCGTGTGTGTGTGTGTGTGTCAAAGATGACTTTCTTCATTTGGCTGTTTTGTGCAACTAACAGCTCCAAAACCAAAGATATTGGAGTTACGTAAAAAAAAATCCTCTTTCCTATTTGGGAGCCTGGAACAAGTAAATATTTGGCATTTTTCTCGGTGAATGACTTCAATTTAGCAATCAAATCGTTAACGTGTTTATGTCATTTGACTCATGCGACAGCTTCCAAAAACTGTTGGAGTTAACTAAACTTAAATTAACAGTTATTTGACTGTTGAGAAACAATGAAATGCTTCATAAAACATGTATCAAGCAACTGTTTACTGTCAAATTGTAGCTGATGTTTATAAAACTTTGAAAATGGTTAATGAATACAGTGTGGTTCTATATACTGATGTTAATGCATCTTCACAACTGTTTAAAAAATAGTTTATAAAGCAACTAATGAACTACAGATTTATCTGTTACTAAAGTTGCACTGTGCAGTTTTTGAGAAGACATTTTAATCAGAAGAGAAAGACCTTCATGATTTCTTTTTTTCTTTTTTTTTTATCCCTAAAAAAGTTAAATAAACAAACTCTCTTTGTTTTCCTTAGTGGATAAACTGAATAAACAAACTTTACTCTGTTTACATGTGGCGGACCCTGCCACCCTTCTATCTTCACACAGTGTTCTGGGAACCTTTTCCCCCTCTGAGAACAGCTTTATTATTCAGTTATGGACACAATACATGTTTCTGAGTTTGTATTATTACAACATTAATACTATAAGCATTAAAATTCTGAGTTCTTCTCCAAAACTACATAGTGTCCCTTTAATGATGGTAACTGTGCTGTTTATTTTTACTGTGTTATAAAAGTTAATCCAGAGTTAATTTAACAAAACTAAACAGCAACAAGACAAAAGATTTTTTAAGAAGAAATCAAACACATTGACACAAAGATTCTGCTGTGAAGATCTGTCACAGAAAAGATGAGATAAATGTTCCAGTGTTCAAATCAAGCTTCAAATCAAAGACGTTGCTGTCGTGTCGAACACTATGATCCATATCCTGTAGATACAGAGACATAACTGCACTGTCTCACAGAGAAACCTTTGTCACAGTAGCTCGCTGGCAAAAAGTCACGGTTTCCGCTCTTTGTCTAAATCCTGTCTGAAAAAGTGAATGTGTCTCTGGGAGTTTCTGCAGCCCTGCACATGGATTCCATCCGGTGGCGCTCGTCAGAAACCACCACGCATGAGATGCTGTTTCCACTGAGGAAAGCCTCACAAATTGAGTCAAACTCGCAGCGCTGTCTCAACGCTTTCTACTTCCCAGCCGTGCCTCCGCTTCTCTTTTTCTTTCTTTTTTCCCTCCTCTCTCTCTGTGCTTTTTTAGCACGCCCCCCTGGTTTTGATCAGAACACAATGTCGTGAGGTCAGATTTGACTCCTTGGCAGTTCAGTTTTTTCCCTAAAAGTTGTGAAGACGCTGAGGAAAGATGAGCTTATGCTGCTGTTTGTGCTCACCACGAGACGGTAAGCTTTTTTTTTTTTTTTTATCATTTCAGACTTTTGTGTCAGTGAGTGAGGGGATGCTACAACAGGAACAAACTAAGTAGAAGTGAGTTTCTTGCATAATGCATGCCATCTGGGGACAGTGCCACTCCCAGCATCAGGGTCATTTTCAGATTAAAACCATCTCAGACGTTCCTCTCGTTGCTCATCTGATCCTACCTGTGCTTTGTTGGAAATCTTTGTCATCAGTGACTTAGGCATTTTAACTTAACGCTTAAGGACTTTTTAACACATGTGGACTGTGTAGCCATGTGTGGCGAATTGCCGACGTGTGAGTATGAGAAACATGCATCACAATATGGGACTCATTGAGCAAACACATACCATGTGAAGGGAGTGGGAGTGGGCTGACTCCTCCCCAGAAGGAGTGGAAGAAATGAATTTATTCCAGACATCTGTACCGCTCCTTTGGTGTTATTCCCCTTTCGCTCGATCTTCACTGCATCTAATTGCCAATTTGAGCTGCCAGTTTGTGAGGCTTTGGGGACTCGGTTGACATTTTGAAAAGTGGGATCGTTTAAGGTCTTACCCAACATGTCAGACTGAAAGCCCTCAGTCACAATCACTCTTTATTCTCTGCTCTGAGCTGAGCTGACGCCAGTCTGGAGTTTATGGGCAACTTTATTCATTCAACTCTTTCATAATCCACCCTGTTGTTTTCCAGACAGCAAATGCCTGCACGTCAGGAAACTGTTGTGTATTTAAATTAAGACTGCGCTCACAGCAAAGGCAGCTGGAGGTCCAGGTTGCGGCGTCTATTTGTGCTTGTTTTATGGAGCGGGGCTGGCGTGTGGAATTGAAATGTGTGATCGTGACGCTGGTGTTGGGTTTCTGCGTGGCACCTGGGGATGAAAGAGACAGTGTTTCATCTGCAAACCAACGATGTTCTGACAACAGGAACTCCAGCAGAGATGCCGTTTTGCCCGCAGCGTGATGCGTTTGATGTCCCGACTCTGATGTGAGTCGGTCTCGTGACGGAGGATCCCTGTCGTTTCAAGGTGCAGCTCTGCAGGCTCTGGAGGGGGCGAAATGCTTAGTGAGGAATTCACTTGCGATCATGCGGCGACAGAGCGGTTGTAATTATAGCAGATCAATCACCGAGCTGACGGCGACATGCTCAGGTTGTGCTCTTGTCTGCTTTAAGTAAACGTTTTCCCTCCAGGTTGTCGAGTGTTTTAATTGCAGGGCCCGACTCGAGGAAAAATGAAACACATGTAAAAGGGGCACTATAAAGAAAATCATATTTATGTTTTCCATAACTGGATAAAAAGCTGTTCTCAAATGAAAGTAGGGTCAGAACACTGCTGGAAACTAGACTGGTGGCAGGGTCCGCCACATATAAACAATGTGAAACAGTAGTTAACTGTGTTGTCCTTTAAGGTCAGTTTGTTTACTCAGTCATGAAACCAAAGAGTTTGTTTATTTTTCTTTATTGTTTGTTATAAATACTATTATAATTTCTTCACCAAAATTACATACTGCACCTTTAAATGTTAAAGAAGCAGTTTTGGAGATTTAGAAAATGGTTGGTTTTTAAAACTGGATCCAGTAAAATGGATTTCTGGGAAGCTTATAGGCGGCGGGGTTGTGGTGTCCAGGCATAAGGAAGCAATTAGCATCCAGGGAAACACAGTGAAGTTACATAATGAGACTGAATTGATAGTGAGGGAGGGATGAATTCTGCGAGGTGGAAAAATAAAACGGCTTCATAAACATTTGGAGAAGAGAGGAAGGGGGCCGGGCTCCTGGATCATCTGCGCCTCGTAAAAAGAAGAAAAAAAAAACCTGATGGAAAAAATATCTGCAGGGGCTGAAAGAATAATCCTATAGAGTGAAAGAGTTGGAAACTTTGACTCCGACTGAATGTTGAGCTCTCTCTCTCTCTCTCTCTCTCTCTCGAACGTGCTCAGTTTTTGCTTCTTATCAAGGCTGAGTGAGTGTGTTTTGAGTGTGTGTGTGTGTGTGTCACACAAAACAGCCTCATATATTATTAACTCCTGCAGATAGGCTGCAGCCAGCGAGGGAAGCAGCCGAGCCAGTTGCTGTAGAGGGGAAACACAAAAAAAAACCCCAGTGGAGTCACTTGAGCCACAGACGAGGACAGAACTTTTTTTTCTGAACTCTCACGCTGGAAGAATTAGATTAGAGGGCTGATTCTTTTTTTTTTTAAAAAAACAAAAAAACAAGCGCAAGTTAAAGTAACAAACAAGAGTGGGGAAGAAAGGAAAGAGAGGAATTGTTAGAGAATACGGGGGAAAAAGGAGAGAGGGAGGGAGGGAGGGAGCCACTTGAGCCAGAGGACTGAGTCACAGGGAAGCGAGAGGAGGAGGGAGGGAGGAAGGGCTGCTCTCTCGTTCTTCTCCCTCTCGTAAAAAAGTCACGGACAACTTGGCTGGAGCGCTCGTTTTAAAGTCCGGGATGGCACCACACCCCTAGGCGCTCCCACCCCTCCTCCCCTGTCACCTTTCACCCCCCCCTCCCTCCACTCCTGCCTCCCCCGGCCCTCCCACCTGTTCTTCAGAGCCCGGGACTCTCCACTTTGATACCAGGCCCGATGCCGGCAAGCCCCCCTGGAAATGTGTTCCCAGCCCTGGTGGTTGTGGGCCACATCGTTACCTTAATCGTTGCGTGGCAGTGGAGAGTACGCAAGAAGCAAGGTAAGGAAGAAAAAAAAAGCTGCAACGCCTCGTCTCTGCACGGCTTTACTTCAGGAGAGTTGGCGGTGCTGCCTTAAAGAGGAAGTTAGATCAAAGTCTTGTCTGTGCTGGTAGCTTCTCCGCTGGCTGTCCTCGTCCGTCGCGTCTGCTCTCTGTGTGTTTTCGTGTGCGCACACTTCTCTTCCCGTCCTCACTCCCCCTTGGTTTTTTTTTTTTTTTTTTTTTTCCCCTCACACGTCTCGGTTTCCTGTGGTATGGAGACGTTGCTGTTAACCCCGTAAGTGCCGGCTGTGATGTGATGACGTCGGAGATGGAGTATTCTGCTCGACTGGGGGGTGGGGGTGTGGGGTGGTGGGAGTGGGGGGGTGGGTTTCTGCTTCGTCAGAGCTTCGTCAGCTCCGCTCCTCTTCTGGGATTTTTCCTCGAATGGCGTTTCTTCATCATTTTATCCTGGTTGTGTCTGTGCAGAGCTCTGACCTGAATTGTATGGCTCAACTCTCAGTTTAAGCCCTTTACCATTCAGAGTGTGTTTAACGTTAATCTAGTAGATCCTGTATTTCTAATAGCCTTGTTCAACCGGTTTCTTGGTGGAATGTTTTCAGAGATAAATGATAAGCCTTTTCCTCTTCATACACCAATCGTGTGCTGCTAGAGGGAACATATTTACCCTCCACTGGACCAAGTGAACAGCCTGAAGGTTACCTGCAGCCACCAAGACACACCTCGCTCAGCCCTGTTGGACTGTTGACACAGCTTGGCACAGCGAACACACCTCTGTGGGCTACACACCCCGAGGCGGATTGAAGGATGCCTGACTGGCAGTCTGCAGGTGTAGCTAAAGGGCAGCTGTCTCTGAGAGTGTTGTGAGAAAATAGTTTGGATGCCACGCACGTCAGAAAACACTTGGAGGTCCGTGAAGCATCTTCAAACAATGCCACAAGTCACGCCTCCACGCCTCTGCCTGTGGGAAGCTCGCACCTTGAAGTGGATCGAGCTGTAACCTGCCGACCTTGAGACATCTAAGAACAGAATGGATTTCAAACCACAAACAGGGGTCTGGGGGTCCTTCTAAAAAAAAACAAAACAGGGAGTTTCAGGGAGTTGGATGAAACTACAGACTAATACATAATATGCAACAATAATTTTATATTAAATACATCTGATTTTAATTTAAATTGACCCACTGTGGTTCATCTATTATTACCCGTTGCCTCTCGATGGTGACTGAAGAGGGTGAGAGGGAGCAGATTTCACGAGATGTTTGCCCGTTCACTTTAAAACTGTCCTTCTCTGCTTCTGTTTCTCTGTGCAAACACTAAGGAGGACGAGGTACAACAGTACAGCAGCTGTGACTGAGAGAGGACCGAGGTGTGAGAATTTGTCAGAAATCAGGAAAATATAACTATGACCAGGAAACTGGTGGAGGGCAATGAAAGATGAGAGTCTCCTGGGGAAAATCAGGAAGGTTGGCAAGTACAGAAGCACACCATCCTGATGTAGCTGGTTGTTTTGGTAGTTTGAAGGCAGATTCTGTACTTTCCCCTTATCGCTCCCAGCGGTCTAGATGGCATAATAAACTGCACAATCCTTTTCCAAGGAAGGACACACCTTGAGCAGATAGGCGCAGTTTTCATTTACAACAGTGCATTTGTTGTGACGGATTAGTAACTCTCACCACGGTTAGAAGAAGAAAACAGACCCCAAAGACCGTCTGCTAACCGTAAAGTGCCAATTAAAAGGCTTTAAAGTGAACGGTGAAAGATGACACACACATTTCTATTAGCTCTGCTCTTCTCACGAGTGTTTTATGTTCTGTAAACTGAGCACAGCTGAAGTGCTGATCAAATAGAAGGTCGGCCAGGACGAGTTGTTTGACTGGGAAATTACTGGCAAACAAGCGCCTTGCAAAACTAGGCCGCGTGCTATCTCTACCTTCAGTCAATATCCAGCCGCTTTGCATATGAACAGATCTGCTTCCCGCCGCAGTGCAGACAACCAGGCTACACCCTGTACATCAGCAACAGTCGTATTCCCCTCTCCCCAGCGTCTGTCTCTGCATTAGCGATGTATTTTTGACAGAGGCGGGTGGTGTCGCCATCGATTTTCTCCTCCGTCTGGAGAGCGTGGTCATTGTTTTTACACCGCAGATACAAATCAAACATCTGCAGCGTCGCGCGGCGAGGCGTGAGGACGCAGCGGTCAGAAGTGTAGTTCACTGGAGCAACAAGGTGCCTTTGACACAGTGGGAAGGTGAAAGTAGGTAAAAGGGATTTTAACCCGGAGCCAGGTTTAAAAAAAGCTCACACATGGCGGCTGGGTAATGGTGGTGAACCCGACACTGAGGGGACGGCGGGGCTGTGTATCCTGGATACTGTCATAACAAACCAGAGGAGGAGGTCTTCGGTTTTCTTTCACGAGGCCCTCGCGCTGATCCCCGGGACCTTTAAGGAATCCGCGTGCTGTGTCGGGGGCCTACATAATTAAAGAGTCATTCGCGCTGAGTGATTCTGTGTCAAAGGCTCCTGTCGATTTTGACCTGCTCCTCTTATTTCTTTAAGACTTTATTCCATTAGAGATTTTTCTCTCTGAGGATCAGAGCGCCTCATCCACTTCACATCACCAGCCTGTATCCGATCCATTTAGGAAGCCACACCCAAGTCTGCGGCAGTGTTCAGGAGACGAGCCCTAAGACTGGCGGCCGTGTCTGTTAAACCTCATTCAGCACACAGTAGGATTGGGTTTAGGTTTCTGGCTCGCGGTGCGCAGCTGTGACTCACTTTTCCTGTCTCCTCTCACTGTGGCAGTAATGAGAGACTTGAGGAAGGAGGGCTGCCCGCTCTGCTTCAACTGAAAAGTTAAAAAAAAACAAAAAAAAACTGTTATTAGAGAACAATGCAGCGTGTCCCTACATGCCCTACACAATAGCTAATGTATCATTCAACACAATGGTGGATAACCTTGTTCGTAGCCCGACTCGTCCTCTGCCATGCAGTTTACCCCCCCGTGCCCAACTCTCATCTGCGTTTATCTGTCAGGGGGTGAAAGCAACCGTGTCTCCTTGTCAACACGCTTTGTGATTAACATCTTGATCGCTCCTTTACGGAAAACTGCCACAGCAAACATGTGAACACATTGTTCTCCAGCAGCCTGAGTCTGGATTATTTTAAAGGAGATGTATTTTGCTAATTTTCAGGTCAATACTTTACTATTTTGGGTGACCGCTAGAGTACGTTTACAAGCTTAAATCCTCAAAAAAAAAAAAACACCAATTTGCAGCAGGACTGAATTCCTCTGATTGGTCAGCTCACACCGCCAACAACAACACAGCCGCTGTGCTAAATCAATTATTACATGCCAAACTAGCTGCCAGGCATAAATTATGCAAATGTGTGACATGGTGACGAAGTGTGATGTCACAATGTGAAGAAAAGGCGGGCCTGCTGACGAGGCGTTCAGGAGCAGTGTGTTCTGCGGGAGCGAGGACTTTGACCTTTTTCACTTTCAAGCTCTTTAACATGCACAGGAACAAACAGAACAAACACATAATGGGTCGCCTTCACTGTTAAAGACTAAAGTTTAGCAAAATGTTTGTATTCACACTTAAATTCAGTTTATATTTAATTATTTTATCAGTTTTTACTGATGTTCTTAAATGCTGAAGTCAGTCCTGTTGCTCTTAAACACAGCCTGTGTTCTGCTGTAACCATTTAAATGTTGTTGAATAGCACCGCTGTGATGCACATTAAGCAGCGGGAAGTTACACCAGTTATCACGCCTACTTTGAATACTGTTCAAACGCAAGCCTGTTTTTAAACCGTTCAGAGTCTTTAATGTAATGATTCACCTTTTACTAGCACGTGCGCACAGATGCACACAGCTCACAACTCTTGCAACATGAATCTTGCTTAACTTTTGGGAGTTCAACATAAAATAAAAAAGCTCATTATCTGAGTGTTGTTCGTAACAACTGAGATCAAGAGACATTTTTTAATAAATCCACTAAATCCAATTTACTCTTTGTCACTGGAATGAGATTTTAAGGGGATCTGATTCCCTGTAGGATAAAACGGAAAGAAGTGAAGCAAGTATTTTCATTATCAGCTCCCTCAGACTGGAAACGTACATGTGCCAGATGTGCCTTTAAATGAAGCTGGCCTACACAAACAAGCCTGGCTTTTTTACAGCCAGATTGTACTTTAAAAAACACTCCCCCCCTCCCTCATAAAACACTTTTACTTGTTGTGACATAAAATGCATTTACTGTCTGCTGCCTTCGCTTGAAAAATAAGCTGATACCTGCATGTGAATGCGAAGTATTTCTTCGTGTTACGCAAAGAAAAGCGAGAGAACAAGACTTCCCTGTTTGGATTATTTATGATCCACAGCTGTTACAGGTTTGTGTGTGAGGGGGGGAAGAGGATGATTTACCGCCGGAGGGCAAACGCTGCATAGGTGCTGCCAAAGCGGCACTTTGGCCTTCAGTGAACCTACAGTGAGACGACACAAAGGAGCGTCTCTCACTGGCTGTAATTATTACATATGAGTGTGTTCCCATGAACCCCTGCTGTTAATCTGCTGTGCATTAAGGAAGAGTTATGTAATCCTGGGAGAGGCAGCAGTCATCACACATGCTAAAATAGAGACGTAGCTTCCTCAGCGGCACAAACAGCCCTCCTGTCTGTGTATTTCTGGGATGTCCCTCCCAGCCGCGCTTTAATGGCACGGCTCGTTTTTTACGCACGACAGCGACGACGGAGCGGGATGGAGCAGCAGAGCTCCCCGGCTCATCTCACTACACAACACAGAAGTGGGCTGGGCTTGTGACAAGGACTCTGCAATCTGACCCGAGCCTCCGTGGTTTTTTTTTTTGTTGTTTTTTTCTCTCTCCTCCATGTGGCTCGGATCGAGAGGAGGGAAAGTTTTTGAGAGAAAAACGAGAGTCGGGGGGCGTTTTTACGCGCCGCGCAGACACACGGCGGGATGTCCGGAGCGGAGGACGCGATGCACGCCGCCGTGCCGCCCTGGTTCGGCGGCCTGGAGCGGGACTTTTACTATCGACGAACTAATTACATTCACGAGATGAGCTGCGGAGAAGTGGGGTCTCATCTGTACAGCCGAATGTGCTGCGCAGGTAGGTGTGCGCGCTCCGCCGCCGTCTCCATCTCTGTCCGAGCGCCTGTAACCGGAGGAGGCTCTGGCTGGGAGGGGCTGATGGGGATGCTGTTAACCTTTTCCATGCCCCCACCCACACAGCAGTACAGCAAGCCCAGAGGGACAAAAGAGTGGGCGTCCAGGAAGACTGAGCAAATAATACTACAATTATGTTGCTGTTGATTAACTTTTGTTGCACTTCTGTAGAAGTTGGCACAAAGATAATATTGAGTGTCATCGGTGATGTCTGGCTCCTCAGTCTCTCCTCCCCCACAGAGCAGATTTTACTGTAATGTTTAGCTGATATGGCTGATCTATAAGCTGATCTAATCAATGACTTACCTCGACAGTTTTGGATTCAGCTTCTCAGATGTGACTGTGACGAATAATCTGAATCTTCTCATGTTTGACGGGCTCTGTCTCACGCTGAGGGTCCGTCGTCTAAAGAGCACAGTTTTCTTGACGTTTGAACAAGAGAAGGATTGTGTGTGTGAGTGTGTGTGTGTGTGTGTGTCTGCCGCTCTATCTCCCCTCTTGACGTGATCACCTTGTCCATATTTGAATACATGAGCTGCCAGGTAAACATTCACCGGCTCACCCTGGTTAATGAAAGTGGTCAGATATGGTTTGTTCGTCTCCTGATTCTGCCCCCTTGAATGTGCCTCAGAGATGATCTGTAATTCATCTGAAACGTCTGTGTTTCCATGGACGTTAAACTGTTGTGAGAACTCATTTTTTCCCCCTTAAACCGAGAGCTCTCTGGAGGTTTGGGGCCAGAACCGCTCCTCTGTCAACACAGATGCTCGTGGACTGGCAGGGCCCGTGTGTTTTGGTTGCGTTGTCACGGCAACCCGCTCTCACAGATCACTCTCCCCACATTTTTAAAAGCGACTGTGCGTGAATAAGTCAACACTGCTGGGATCCAGCTGACCCCGGGCCTTCCTAACGGTAGTCTGAGCTCTGATTAGACTGAAGGAGGCTGTCAGCTACTAGTGAGACTTTAAAGTGAATTATAGTGGAGGATCATGTTTCCCCGTGTTGTGTAGTGCAGCTCCTACAACAGAAGAGGGAGACAGACAGTGTTGAGCAGTCGGCACTCGCTCTCTTTAGATTGGCCTTCAGTCACATCTGAAGGTCATAAATCCAGCAATTATCCAGTCCCCATATTTCCATAACCGCAAGAGTGTAAACACCATGTGTGGCTAATTACTTGTGTTTTTCTGAATGCACGCTCAGCGAAAATGAGGCTCCTATTGCAAAAGTGAGTTGGAGTCTTCGGCTCTGTATAATTATGGACAGAAGACAGTCGGTGGGCAGATCTGAAAGGAAGCGTTGCTCAAGAGAAGCGTCAGTGTTGTTGTTGTGTTGACTTTATTGTCCATCTGCGTCCCTGAAAAGCTTCTTTTTTTTCCCACCATGCATCAGCACCTGAGTTTGTTTTGAACAGGAATGCATTCCACACTTACAACAGCAGACAGCACTCTCTGTCTCGTTCCATGCTTTCATGCTCTTCTCGCTGCCAGCTCCAGGTTGGATCTGCCCCATAATGCCCCGGGGCTTCCATTCCTCACCTTGGCAGAGTTCCTCCCTGAAACCGTCCCAACTCTCATACCAGCTTCCCTGCTTCACAAACCCCATCAGGACCTGTGCACCAGATGATCTGCAGTGTGCGTTAACATTCCTGGCCTCAGCGGGACTCACATCGCATGCTGTCACTTGCACAGTGGAGCCGGCAGACTGGGTGTCTTGGGGCTCCGGGTGGTGTTATCGCCGCGAGGCGGCTCCCCCTGTCTGCGAGGAGGGTGGGCGCGCCCTCAGAAGGAATGCACTGCCTTGCGAGCTTCTCACGGCAGGACTGTCATCGTAAAAAACCCATATCAGCTCTCGCTGCTCGGCTTTATCGCTTTGCGCTATCAGCAACAGGGAAAGGAGAGACGTCCACACAGTGGAGCTCTGTGTGGTCCTGCCAGCATGTTGCTGATTGTGGTGGAGGGGGAACTTTTTTACATCGCATTAAAGTTCTCGTGACTCTGTTACACTTTGAGAATTATATTAAATTTGGTTTTAAATCAGTAAATTAAACTAGTCTCCCCGCAATGTCTGATAGCATTATGACTTCTTTTTAAATCGGCACAAATTTGGGACCTTGCATACCTCTGCAAAGGCCCGAAAGTCCCCTTGTCTACTCAATCATACACCTCAAACAGATTTCCATCAAGAGTCATGCATTGTTCCAAAAGAATAATGAACAAACCTCCCAATGTTAAAGACAGTGAGTCTTAATCCGTCGCTTAATCTGGACCAGCACCAAAAGTTAGTGGGGTCTATTCTGGGCCGAGACACATCCTCCGTCCAAGTTTAGTGGAAGTCTGTTCAGTAATTTCTTTTAATCCTGCTGACAAACCAACAAACAAACATACAAACAAATGGACACAGGTGAAAACAACCTTGTCTTCTTCAAGCTAACTTCTTTTTGCTTCACCATCATTCATTGTCACCTCAAACCGCCACAGACCCGCCAGTCTGCTGTAAGATTGTCATGTTCGGCCTCGTCTATATGCAAAAACACTGATGTCCGGTCACAGTTAAAAAAAATAGAGGCACCAAAACTACGTGGTTAGTTTGGGGGAACGATCGTGGTTTCACTTAAAACGACTGCTTCCCTAAAACACTCACCACCGGCTGTTCGCCTCACTCGAACCCTGGCTGTCTCGGTGGAAATCCTACAATTAAACCACCCAGTCATCCCCACCCTCCACCTGAAGTTGACTCTCTGGCTCTTTGAATTGAATTGTGTACTGCTGGTTCTGCACCTTCGTACAAACTTGCACTTTTTGCACCTTGCCGATCCAAACTGTCATCCTCGCAGGCTGAACTCCAGCGGATCAGCAACACTGTGACATGCTTCGGCTTTATCTTGCCTTTTTTATATCATGTCCCACCCCGAGGAAAACCAGTTGCAACTGAATATTTGAAATCCACAGTTCACAAGCCTTTGGGCAGATTCTCCTTCGAACACCAACATTATGTCTTTTTCCTCACGCAACATGCTTTGCTGATTCCATAGATATTAAAGAATCTGAGTCCTTTATGTTGTTTTTTTGTTTTTTTTTCGCACATACACAACCTATAAATGGTCGAGTGTGGGTCTGGTGAAGGTGTAAGCAGCTACAATTTCTCAAGTCCTGACAGGCCAACTCCCTATGAAGGCATCCAAAGCATCTCTCTTCTTTATAGACTGATGTCGGTGTCTGCGTGGAATATTTATGCAGCAAAGGTTAAAAGGTGTTGCAGGTATTCAGGTGTCATGAGACGTATATATGTCAGCGTGGAGCTGCTGAACGCCTGATGTGCAGAAAACACAACTGTGTTCTGTGGCTGTGTGAGTGAGCTACTTTGTGTCGACAAACAGAAGATGTTTGAGGATGAAAAAGATGCGTTTAACAATCCTCCTTTTCTTTCACCGCTCTTTGACATGGACACACACTGTTCAGACAATCCACACACAGCTACAATCGCTGCTTTGTGTCTTGGGTAATGTTCTGCAGCAGTGTGGTTTCTCCGTGAGCAGTCTCACTGCCTCTTTAGTCGGTTTGTGTGTCGGTCCGTGTTACAGCTTTTACTCAAGGTTGGAAATTCATTCCAACAAAAAAACAATCCAAACCAAATGCTTCAAATCAAAGATCGGTTTCGCAGGTTGTTCTCATTAGAGGACTTTAAATGCTGCGATTCTTCCTGCTGCTGGTTTCCAAACCCTGTCTGCCGCCTCCCCTCGCGCACCGAAACCTGTTTTTTCCTTTATTCGGTGTTAAAGCCTCGCTGAAGTGTTTCTGCAGATCATCTGCAGGGTTGCTGCTCTGCGCTTCACCTCTGACCTCCTCTGACACTTAATCTCCTGATGAGCCCCTGAACGCTTTCATTGTCCCTCTGGTTAAAAGCGCCTGAAGCGACACAGATCATGTATATAATCATTAACAAGAAATTGCTTTTATTGTGCATTATTGCAAACAACTTAGAATTTAGGAGACTGTTTAGGAGTTGTGTTCATGGATCAAATTTGGGAACAGCACTACAAAAGCACTCCACTCATCAAATGTCTTCTGTGTCTTCGTCTTCTCAAAATAAAAAGTTTTTGCACCACCTTACAGGCTAAATTGAGAATAAATTTAGCAGCCGTGACAGCATCGCAACTTTACAGGTGTGTGGTTGAGATCAAAATGAAGACCAGGTTAGAAGATTGGTGCAGAGTACTCACACAGTAACGGAGCATTGACTGCTAAGAGGTCACAGGCTGGAATGTGGACACCAGGTCAGTTGTCTCAGAAAACGGGCCGTGAGTGGGCCGTAATCACTTTAAAATCACCTTAAAGATGATAAGCCTTTGGAGATTATATTGTAATTGGCTCTGATAAAACCATCAGTGGCCCTGATCCCATCACAAGATTGTCTCCAGTTTAATTGTGTTATTCGGGACTCAACAATGAGACACAAAAATGAAAGGAACAAACGGTTCACTGTGTCATTTTAAGGCCTATTTAATAGCATTTGGATCAGACGGCATCCGTGATCTTATTTTCAGGCGAATCAGAAAGATTAATGTCCTTTTTATTCAATGTCCTCTTTTGTTTCCAAAAAATTCAACACAACCTTGCTGACGAGCACACGAACAAATGCTGAGAATGATGAAGCCAACTAGAAGGCAACATCGATCGGATGAATAACTTCAGGACGTGATTGTGCGAAAGAGAACTATCTCAAATGCAATGATGTGTTTCAGTGGTGCAAACTGAGAAAATCATGCAGTCATACACATCTCATGGCTGGCTGCAGTCTACAGGTCATTTCATAATTGAGTTCAAAGATCACAGTTTAGATCGTGAATCATGATTGTGATTAAACAAAGATATCATTTATTGGCCTATTTTCAATTTGATTGTTTTACAGCTGTGAGATTAAAGAAGCAATCTGTTGCCAATGAGCTACAGTACGCAACAAAAACAACCTCTTCGTCGTCTTAAACTGCTTGTTGGCTCTAAACTGGCGAAGCATCAGTGCAACAATCTGCGCAGTAAAGACAGAGACACACACAGATGGATTTAGATGTAATCATGTAATCAGTGCAGAGGTCTGTGTGTTTGGGTGCTCACTCAGCGAGGGTCCGTGGAGGTGTGGTTTGGTGGGTGGGGTCGGGGTGTTCACATAGCACGAAGCAGGGCAGGGCGGCAGGAGAGTCTTCCCTCTCCCTCCAAAGACCACTTTGTAGTGACTGACAGTTTCTGACATTGTAGCCCGCGGGCAGGCATTTTGCAAGAGCCAGTGAAAAAAAAAAAAAAAAAAAAAAACAGAAGCAGAGAAAGTCAGAGAGAGCAAAGGGAGGAAAAAAAAAAAAAAAGACTTGAACTGAATCAGTGGCTTGAACACTCCCAGTTAAGTACAGGATCCCTCACTGTGGAGCAGTGTTTACAGGCAATAAGAAGAAGTGGAACTCTAGAGAAAGAGACAACCTGCAGAAGCTGCTGTGGCGATTGTGATCAGTGAGGTAGATCCAGCGTGGAGATGGAGCAGAGGTTCAGGAACTACTCCTCTGACAGCATGGGTAGTGACAGAGTCTTCATCGAGGACTCGTACTACCAGGGGATGCTCAAGGCCACGGATCACAGGAAAGGTAGAGTCGGTCATCTCTGTATTATTTCCTGGCTTTGAGGTGTTTTGCATTTCACCTGCGACTCAATGCTTGGATGTGGAAACAGAACTTCCAGTTAAATCCAGAGTTGTTAGTTTCTTCTCAGCTCAGTGTTGAAAATCGTTTTTTTTTTGTTTTTTTTATCAGTGGTTTCATTTCTAAAAAAGTAGCATGTATGTGAAATGTTTTGTCTGCGGTGGTCTTCTGCCTCCCTCCAGTCAAACTTGACACACCCCTCCATGTGTCACAGCTTCTACTCTTTTTCATTGGTCAACTGAGCGGACACCCATTCTAGGAGCAGACTAAGCAGCGAAGATATCTGAAAGGACTTGCTTACATATTTCTGGTTGGTTCAGTGAGGGAGTGGGCGGAAAAAAATAATGTCAGGATCTATTTGATCACAGTCACGATAACGTTATAAATGTTGTGTTTCTCTCTTGATAGAAACTTTCTTTTCCTTTTGTTTCTGTCTGTTGAAACAGCACAATTGTTTCTTCCAGGTAAAAGAAAAAAAAATGCATTTTAAAAGTAAAAGAAAGAAAACAGAGGTTGGTGATTCGGTCAAGAGATAATATCAAGATCTGTTTAATGAGAATTATGACCTTTTATTCATAAGTTTGAAATGCTCTGCAGACTGTAGGCGATGACTTTTTACATTTGCATATATTGATTACAAGCCTGGCTGAATATCTGAGCCCAATATTCATTATATTTATTTTGATTAGCGATAATCGCTCATTTAAAAATGCTCTAATTTGACTCTGATGCAACATCTCGCCCACAACAAAGTATATGATTGGTCATGTGTCACCATGAATAGCCTATAAACACTAGTAACAACTATTAACTACAATTATCAAATACAAACTTTAGAGAAAAGGAGGTATGAAGTAGCAGAAAAAGAAAATACTCAAGTAAAGTATCTTCCATCACTGGTTATTTTACATTTTTTACTCCAAGATTTTCATTTTTACTGCAAATAAATATCTGATCCAAATCTGGGTATTCTGTGTCCCATCAGTCGACGCCTAACTTGCACAATTCAGACATAATGTTGTTTTAAAGACAGTTCTTGGTTGGCTCAGCTCCTCATCTGCCATGTTGGCAGCTATAACTCACGTTGGATTAGTTGGCAACGTCACTGTGTTGGTGTAGAGCGGGTTTTCCAGTCAGCGATGTTAGTAAAAAAAAAAAAAAAACAGAAGTTCCCCTGAGAAGTGCTGGTTACTAATTAAAAAGACACATTATGTGACATACAACTTGTGAAATGGCGGCTCGACTGCAGAGGTTTTTTCCCTCAAGTGTTAAAAAACCTAAATGATATTAAATAAAACACGTTGTCTCACACATCACAGCTGCGTCGCCGGCTAACGGAGTGACGGGCTGATTTTTCAGATATACCAGCAGACAATGCCGTTCTTTCAGGAGACCTCGTATCTCACACCTCATCTCAAAAAAAAAAGTGTCTTTGAAACGGGATGAAAGCAAACATCCACGGCTCAGTTTGCTGCTCCGGGCTACGAACCTAAGTTATTTGTGAGAGGGATCAGCAAGTTTTCTGCTTTTCTGGGGCGTGGACTTCACTGGTCTGAGATCTGGTCGAGCTTCCGCCTGGCCTTGATTTCCTCACACTGTCAAACAGTTTGTCACGGGATTAATTTCCTACAGAGTTTTTAATCACACTGGCATGCAGCGTCACATGTTTACGATCAAATGACTTTCAGAAATGTCTCTGCTTTTGAGGTTTATTTCACTTCTTCTGAAAGCGGGAAGTCACCAGCGTGTGCGTGAGTCATCCACTGAGTGTCACTCTGAGTTGGGCGTTGGCACGGCTGGATGTCGTCCTCTATGGTTTCTCTGTTCCCTATTTTTTTTTTTTTTTTTTTTTAATCTGATCACTTCTCTGCACTCGAGCTTTGGTCTAATCCGACGTCATCACACTGTGTGACTGATAAGACAAGCACACAGAATGGCTTCACTGTCTCTTGAGCTGTGTGTTTGACAAACAGCCTCTCTGCTCGTCGGAGCGTGGCGGTGAAGAGGTGAAAGTGTTCTTTTTGGCCGTTATCTCTCCAGAGTCGCTGCGTGGGCGACAGCTTTGAGGGGAAAACACTGCATAACATCTCCGGTACCTGCTGGTATGTGAGAGGCCTGTTAGGAATAACCAGGCGGTGACATTAAAAACCAAGCGGCAGTCCTGCAGGGTGGGACACGTTCCTGTAGAGGTGCTGATCGGACTCTCGTTTCACCTGACGAGTACGGTGTGTTTCTTATGTTGTTCTGACCGAACAATTTAAAACCAGCGTCTGCAGCCTCCGTCGACATCACATATTCGTCGCTCTGTTTTCAGGCTTTGGGGTCAACAGAATATTTATCGGACTGTTTACAACTGTGGGAAAACTGTGCAAGCGATGTGTCCCAGTAGGGTCTCGTCACATGTGGGGCCTTGGCTGTGGTTTTTAGATGTTCTAGCTCATAAAATAAAAACTTAATTCTGCCTCTAAAGCAGTGCCTCCCGACTCCCGTCGCTTTTTATTCACAGCGATAGATCATTCGCCTCGTCTCTGCAGGCTGATGTTTTTTTTTTCCCAGAATGGAAAATGTGTTTGCTGGAAGGTTTGACATTTCGAAACAAGCATGTTTGGAAAAATAAAGTCTGTGTGAGGAGTAAAGCCCGGCCCTGTAGATGGACAGGCTTCCTGTGCCGTTCCTTTGGGCAGCGGGGTCGAGCGAGTCTGTTGCTGAGGCGGCTCTTGAGCTTGTCCAGAGTTTTTGTGGAGGGGGTGAGAGGCGTTGTCCGTGATTGCCGGCAGTTTCGCCAGCATCCTGTCCTCCGCCACCTCCTCCAGGGTTGACGAGCCGAGAGCCAACGACAGACTCTGCCTCCTTTATGAGCTTATTCAGTCTGTTGGCGTCTGTTGCTCTCAACGACAGACTGATAGAACATCTGGAGCGCCTGGTCGCAGTCATTAAAGCCCTTATCAGCGGTAATGTTTGGTATTAAAGTAGTTGATTTACGCAAGCTTTTGTCTGTTCCCTCCTCAGATGAACGGGACCGAGTCCAGAAGAAGACTTTCACAAAATGGGTCAACAAGCACCTGATGAAGGTAAGAGCCCACTTCAGCAACACTCACTGATACAGACGCTTATTCATCCTACAAATGTGCATTCAGCTCGACTGTGAAACGGGACGAAGTTGATGAATTCAGTTCATCTGGAGTATAAAACTCAACCGGAAGCACTTCAGCTGTCCTGAAGTAACCTCAGCGTAGATCTGTTTCACATTCCAGTGATTTCTTTAATGTCCCACCTGGTTACAATAGCATAAATTACACAGAGAGGATTCCTCAGGAGGTAAAAGACCGTCTGATCTGATCGTGTCTCCATGCTGGGAAACGCTGCACGAAAGCAACATTGGATAAACTGGAAACAGATCAGAGGCGAAATCACATTCTGGTTCCCCGAACGTACATCTCTCTCGCTCCTCCGCACCGTAAAATCCACACATGCTGTTTGTCTTAACTGCACGAGTGAGAGGCAGTGAGTCACCGGCACCTGGGCTCGCTTTAGCTTTTCCGTGGGCCGGGCTCGCTCAGGTTTCACATCTGGGCCCCAGACGACCAGGGTGGTTCCTCAAGGCTCTGCAGGGGAACAGGAAGCCCCAGGAGCGGACTCCCACACCGAGTGTGGAGGCGACATCGAACTGTGTTTACAGCTCCGATACCGTGAGGCAAGGCTAAAGCGTTCTGGCCCATGACCCTCGAGAAGGAGGCACTTCCTACTGTGTGTGTCATATACAGGCCCTAGATTTAAGTAGACAGGTGCAGAATGATGAGCTGCAGCCATATGAACAGTTGTTTTCTTTATTGTTTAAGCTCAAAGCCTCAATATAGTTGTTGGCCTAAAAGTTTACAAACAATTCTTAAACAAGTAAATATCAAAATTGTTGTTTTGTTTTGGGTTTTTTTGTTTGTTTTTGCATTGCTAATTTTCATTGAATATTACCAGGAGGCAAAATTCAGAATCATACTCATCATGCAACTGCAATGAAAGAATTCAGAGTTGGAAACTGTTCGTGTTAAAGGTGCAATATGTAAGAATATTAGTTTTAAACAATATTATTTAGGACATTGTTTAATACGTCTATTGTGTTGCAGCAACATCTACTTAAGTTAGCATGCTAACAGCTAGCCCCATCCATTTCCTGTGAACACGACCAAAACTCACCCGCTGCTGCTAGCTACCAGTCAGGACCGCTATTTGCATGGCTAACTGAGCTAACTGCGCTAACAAAGTTACATTTGTGATGTTCTGAGCCTCTTTTTGTTTGGAGCTTGAGTTGCCGGGTGCACAGTTCTTACATATTTGCACCTTTGAGAGTTTTCGTAGACAAGCTAGCTCTTGTGATATGATGTGATGGCAACAGGAAAAAAGAAAACAATGCTTATTTTGTAGCCAACACCCATGTAGTGTGTAATAAGGATCTCTCCGCTCTCTAATTACATGAAAAACGCAAAAAATCCAGATGTGTATTTATAAAAGTGTATTTATAGTCTGCAGCCCTCCCTGATCTTATTAAGAGGAAATGTTTTTAGTTAAACCAAACGACAGCGTGACTCTACCTGAAGTATTCTGGCGAGCGCTGAATCCTTGTTTTCACACGGGAGCTCGTGTGTGAGGAATGTCCGCCGTCCTCCATGTGCGTCCTGTGGCACGAGATGACTCACAGGCTTTTGTCGTCAGCCGTTGTTTCTTTGCCGGCAAATCCCTTCAGATTCGGGTCCAAAAGGCTGGAGCGGGGTCGGCGAATCTGGCTGCCCTCGAGGCGATTTTGGACTCGTGGTCACAACACAGTCATGAGATTAAGTTCTGAGGCCGGGAACGCTGCGTTCTCTGTGGTCAGCTGGCTCAAAAGTGCCATCTACTGTAGCACGTCTTACATGAATCTTCAGATTTCAGAGGCATTTGATATATCCCACTGCGATCCAGAGCAGATGTCTTCTTCTTAAACAGACACTGGAAATGGTTTGTAAATGAAATCGGGTGATTAGAAAGCAGGAAGCTGACTTTGTCTAACGTTTGTCAAGTCAAAAAACAGCGTCTGCGTGTTTGTCTTTTGTTCTTTCCTCTCCTTCACGAGTCCCTGCAGTTTTATGTCTTCTCTCATCAATCTGTTTCTTCTTTCCATCCTTCATCCTGTCCTCCCATCCTTTCCCATCAGCACTGGAAGGCAGAGGTAGGTGCTGTCTGTGAGCAGAGTGCTGAGTGGACACAATTCATTCCTGCCTGCATGTCTGTGTTAACAGTTTTACTTCCTCCGAGTCCTCCACTCGTACACAAAAAAATAAAAATAAAAATCAAATACAGTAAAGTTTCACGGGTCTCATATCATCCCTGCTGGTTACATTTTAATGTTTTTAACTTTAAACTGTATCTCTGTGATTAGAGGACACAGCAACATCGCTGTGTCATCTGTGGAAAGTCTTGACTTGGTGTTCATGACTCATCGTCTAACCACTCGTGTTCTCTGCCAGTTTCAAATTAGTGTGTTAAATGATACTTTGCTTCCATGACCCCCCCGCACGTCCTCCAAATGATCTGTTTAACAATATTGTGAACATTTTTATTTTTTCAAAAAACTGATGTGTCTAAAAAAATACACTGTAAGTTGAATCTAGCTGAAAATTACTTTAAAAATGTACATTTAGTTTATTTGATATTGATGATTTTCTGCTCATCACTCCTCTGTCAATCGCAGTTAGTCAGCTAACAACATGTTATTAAAACATTTTGGCCAATTAGCTGTGTTATTATCCAAAGTGTACACCCGTTTCTTCAAGCCGCATTGGATTGTTTTGTAACTTCTTGAGCGAGAGATCTCAACGTATTCGATCAAACAAATTTTAAAATGGCCCAAAATCAACCAATCTGACCACAGACCCTCGATTCATGTACGGAAAAACTCTCTATGAGCAGGAAAAACTCTGAAGACCAGCCACAACCGTAAAACAAAATGAATTCTACAGTGTTAAATGTAGTCATTTATCTATTTTTAAGTCACATGAGGGGTTTAAATCAAATGTGTTTGTGACGGGTGTGACGTTCCTTCCCAGTATGTATCTGGTGCTGAGGTGGTTCCATCTCTGTGTGTGTTATCAGTAAAACATACTGACCTGACGGGAGACTGCATGGATCAGTAACACGTCACCTGCGTGTTTTAAAGAGTGTCTCCTTCTCTTCTGTCCTCAGACGCAGAGACACATCACTGACCTGTACGAGGACCTCAGAGATGGACACAACCTCATCTCCCTGCTGGAGGTGCTCTCCGGAGAGACACTGGTGAGCTCTTGGTGACCTTTGACCTTCAGATATCAGGACATCTGCTTCTGCTGTAACCTCCCCCCCCCCCCCCGTGTGTCCTGTCCAGACCTCCTCTTCTCGTCCCTGCTCTTCTGTGACTTGATTTGCCGTCATAACTGTTCTATTGTCCCCCGTCTCCTCACTGTAACCGGGTCTTAATGTTACTCCGGGTCAGATGTATTACTTCTCTGGTCTCTTGTCTCCACTCGTGCATGTGTCGACTTTAAGTCCGTGGACATTTCAGAACATGCTGATGTTATGCGCACTCTTTACTTTTTACGTTGAGAACACACTTTAAAACACTAATTTTCATTCTTTGCTTCCATCTCGTAACCTCTCTGCACTGACCTGTTTGACCCCTGGTTTTTTCCTTTCTCTAATTCCTGTTTGCTGACCTTTGCCCTGACCTCTCCCTCCTCTGCCTCTGCCCTCCTCTCTTGCGATGCTCTTGCTGTGGTAGCCGAGGGAACGTGACGTTGTGAGGAACGTGCGGTTGGTGAGTGGCGCCTGGACCGTGGCTGGCCGCCGCGTGGCATGTGTCACCGCCCCAGGTGGCTTCTGGGTCGTGCATGATGACAGTCACACTCCCCCCCTGTATTGTGCCTTTTTCCTGTATCAACATCGTCCTCTTCCATTTTATCAGTGAAGAAATCAGGCGTCATGCAAGGAGAGAAGAAGCTCTAGTCGAGGTTTTAGTCAGTTCTCACTCGCAACGCGTCAGATATGGCGGCCTGGTCACTGGGCCTGCTCTTGTAAGGACAAAACTAAGTACATCTGATTAATGTAGCAGCATAAAGAGCAGGAAAGATCTGAGCTGGAGGGCTGATGGATCATATAAAGGACATTTCCCCTGCAGGTGTCAAGACTGATTTGTTTCGACGTTATGTAAGTCAGGTAAGTTACCTGACTTACGTAACGTACGTTGCGTAAGTGACAAGACTGAACTTTACGTAAGTAGCGAAGTTATTTTAACCCAGAGCACCATCTTTTTTTAAATATTTGTCGGCAAGCTTTATTTTGAAAGTCTAACTTGACCACTGAGCTCTTAATGTGAAAAAACCGAGGGGCCCTAGTTTTAAGTTTAAGACCGCTGAGCTGTCGTATTTGATGAGATGGGAGTGAGAACACTTCATGGTAGTGATCTTTTGGGGGGAATTGGAGGGATTATGTCCTTCAAAGTAAAATATAGTTATTAAAAACGCGCAGGGGAAGTATGAAATCAATCTTTAGTTATTTTCTACCCTGATAATCTTCTACACATCATTGATATGGTCATTTTTTTTTTTCAAATTCTCAAAACATATCAAGGGTGAAGTATTGGGTTCCCTCACTGTACTGAAAGCAAAGGCCATCGCTGCAAGCTGACATGTTGACTAATTCTGCAGCAAAAGCTTCAAACGCGGCGCACCTTCTTTGCATGTCATGGTCATCACCCCTGGGGCAACTCTGCCGCCCGGCGCAGGGATAGAAACTGTGGATGCTGCTCGACCAGATTGCGCCTCAGAGTCAGATCTATCATCAGGTGTTAGGGCTCAGAGAGAATGAGGAATGTGGCTGAGGTTTGTGGGAGTCACCGACATCGTGTTATCATTCATTACCTCGCTTTCACCCGCAGACATCCTGGCTGGTCTGTTGATGCATTTCAGGGTCATTTTTTTAAGCGGTCGGACCTGATGGAGGTCCGGCTTCAGTCACAACCACGCAGAATTTGAATCACCCTTCAAATTTGCTGTATTTTTAGTTTTAAGTTTAACACCATGACTGTAATGACTTTAGAGTAGTATAGATGATTGTTATGAACACACAAGGTGTTGCAGGACACTTGAAACACCTGCTCTTCAGTCATGGGAACTCTTGATGTTTGTTGGTCATCCAAACCTGACGTGTTCCCTCCCCCTGATGTTCGCCGTCCTCTCGTCCTCTTGCAGCCGCGGGAGAAAGGCCGGATGCGCTTCCACAAGCTGCAGAATGTACAAATCGCCCTGGACTTTCTCAAACACAGACAGGTCAGAACACAGTGACATTTTTAATGAATTTAAACTATTTACACTGCATATAAACCCACTTTAAACTAAGAAACTTATCGGTGTCTATGCCTCTTTCAGGTCAAACTGGTCAACATCAGGAATGATGACATTGCAGATGGAAACCCCAAGCTGACCCTGGGGCTGATATGGACCATCATCCTTCACTTCCAGGTAACGTGGGCCACTTTTAAAGACATAATCTGGAACATACCCACTTAAGAATGGCTAAAAAAAACGATTAAACCTTTGTTATATCTTTAGTTGAGCTGTCCCAGATGTTCCAGACTAGAGAAAAGTACTTAATTTCTTTCGCTTGCTTGGTGCCAACATAGCTCTACCATCTCCAGGAGTTATCAAACTTCAGTGTTGTGATTTGTCCGCACACATTCCTCGATGTTGTGCCCGATTTTTTCCCCTGCATGGTTTTGATATTTTTTGATAGGTAGTAAGTCGAAGTAAGAAATTCCAGTTTTAATTCAGTGTGAGCTGACTGCGCCCTGTGGGGAAAAGCTGAATCACATTTCCTGAACCTTACATGTGGTGTTTATCCTCTTGTCTGCACGTTGGCGCTCAATCTCTTAAGATCAAGTTCTTCCAGTCTACGAGCAGCGTGTGTTTCATACAGCGTACTTTCATTACGTTGTGATTAGTTTGCTTCCGCTGCTCTGCGGTGTTCAATCATCAGCCTCGCCGCGGACCGATGTTGACACAGCAGTTACAGTACGGTACAGTCCAACAGTCGATCACTTCCAAATGGGCTTTATTGGACATTTGGCAGCACTCGGGCTCTTATATACAACTTCCACCGGTTCTCCTGTCCTTGAGTGCACCAAGACTAAACACTGAAAAAAGCTATTCATTCATTTTTTTTCTTTTAAGGAGGGTGTTCACAATTTCGGAGCCCTTTTTTTAAAGAACTCTTTCCGTGGTCCTGTGCAGCTCTATAGGCTGCTGTTAAATCTAAACGTAGCGGTTTCCATTTCAACATAAACAGTATATATGTAAAATCGCTCGTTCGGCAGCAGAAGCCACACTGGAGGAAAACATTCGTCAGTGATCAGACGACCTCCTGATGAGAAAGAGGAGTGTTTGGATGTTCTTTTAGCAGATGTTTTTTTTTTTGTAGATTTTTGGGAAAGAGAGTGGGAGTGCATGAAGAGTCTTTGATGCTATAACGGGTGTGATGGTTGTGTTGGGATGCGGATGTGGGATCCTGCTCTCGGTCCTGTGTGACTCAGTGATTCCCTGGAGAAAAGCTTGGCAGGAGACGTCGGGCGTGACAGCTCAGGACTCGGCATTGGAAGCAGCAGAAACCATCTCTGAACATAGTTGATAATGAGGTGAAAAACGAAAAACTTCCATGCCGATGCACTTAGTCACCAGGCAGCTTTTAATTTCCTCCAAACAAACCCGCCGTCTCTTTGTTTTGGCACATGCAATTCATCACAAACAATGGCGAGCTTCCTGCGAGCTCCCCAGGTGCAGCTCACAGCCCAGTAACGCTCAGGTGACTCGTTTAAATAAAGGGCCTGGTCCGTGACAGGAGAGGTGGGGGTTTCTCTCAGCACTCTTAAATAGAGGCTGCGAGGGCGGAGGTCCTGTTTCCATTCGGCTTCTGAGTCACTGTGTGCCCACGTCCACTCTGCAGCGCCGGGGTTTCCCTTCGAGAGGGAAAATAGCAGAAGGACGATGTGCCTTCTTTTTTTTTTTTCTCCTCCACCCTTTCCTGCTAAAAAAAAAAAAATGAGTCTTTGAGTAAAATTGATAGTTCTGCTATGACTCATCAGCGTAACTAAAAACACTGAAAATAGTATGTAGTGGTAATAAAACCGCACTTATTCCTGTAAAAAGACATGTGATATTTATCAGGACTGGAAGTGAAGCTAATGCACCACAGATTTAATCCAATTTTAGATGTTTTAAGTTTTTTTTTCTAAAGGTGGCAAAAGTCCACACATTCTTTACTCAAATAGAAGTACGGATACCTGTGTATTAATAATAAAGAAATCAAGTACAGGATCTGAAGCTAACTGGAGCTCACGTCATATTCATGCAATTCAAAGACTCCTAGACTTAAAGGAACAATCAGCAGGATTTGTCCTAGCTGTTCCTAAATGCACCATGAAGATAGTTTATTGTTGAGTCTCATTTTTAGGATATCAAATTCAAAGCTTCCAGAGCAGATTCAAAGTGAGAAAATAAGAATATCCGAGCATTTTCTCCCTATTTCAAGTTGTTGTGTCCCTACGTCTGCCGTGCATGATGTGGACTGACGGGTTGAAATCAGTTTTGTCACGTTGGGAAGGCAGCGTGCAATGACGCAACTCAAGAATAATACATAATTCTCCTCCTACGCATTAAAACCAAAGCATCGAGCCTGTTTTGAAGATGTGAGGAGGAGAAAGTGCAGATATTTGTGTTCAGATGTAGGGAGGAAAAGCAGAAACTTCACTGTGATAACAGGTATTTTGATGTTTTGTTACTTCACTATACTCAGGGACACAAAGGCAACAAATACTTAAACTAAAGTTGCAGATATTTCTTCTGAACTGAACTGTGTTGGAGAGTCAAGTCAAACACCTCACTGTTTAAAGCAACACAGTAAACTTTAATGGCTTCCTGTGATTGTTGCAGCGTTTTTACAACGTGCACCGAGTTCTCTCGTCGAGCTCCACCCATCTGCTGCGGCAGACCAAAACAAAAACATGGACTTTCATAAGTGCCGCTCTCGCATGTGATTACAGATGTGGCGCAGGCAGCAGCTGCTGGGCGACGGATTGCAGCACAGCGGGCGCAGCGTCTCAACCGGCTGCCAAGTCAAACTGTAGAATCCGTGTTAAGTCTCTGAGTGTCAACACAGGTGAAATACACCTGTTTGGATAAAAACCTGTGATTCATTTTCATTGTAGCTCTTTGTAGTCTTCTTTCATGCAAAGTAATATATCGCTGCAGGATTTTCTTATTCAGTAGAGTGTTTTTGTGACTCACAGCTTCGCCTCGCAGATCTTGAAAAGAAGAGGAATTAGCCTGCGGAGGCTCTTCTGAACAGTCCATTTACAGGAGCCAGAGGGTTTAATGAGATGCTTTGTTTCGGACCTGCGGTGCAACTTTGTAAGATCGGTGACTCATTTTCACTCTTAAGAGTTCAGTTTCGCTCACATATAATCACAAAGCGTTTGTGTTTCTCTCCAAAACAGTGAGTTTAATTGATTTCATGTGCCCTCCGAGTGAAAGCGGCGGTTGTTCGTTGAAGTCGTGTGACTCATGAAGAGTCTGGAAGAAATCAGCGGGCAAAGTGGGAAAAAAAAAATAAAAGTTTTCCTGCAACTCATCCAGCATTTCACTCATATTCAGTACAGGAATATGAGTGAAGAGACATTTTACTTATAAAAGTCTTACATATTGTGATGAGGAAAAAGTCTGTCCGATCCAACTGTGTGATCAACACTGTAAACTCATTTCAAAAATCCTTTCGTGCAAAATGACTTGCATAAAGTTTTTGCGTCTTCATCCTGGTCTGAGCTGCAAACACTTTAAATTTGAAGTATGGAAGATTTTAGAAATGATCACTGAAACACACGTCCTGTTACCGAATACCAAAAATGAAATGAAGTATGCAACTCTCTGCTCCTTCTGCGCCCTGATGTCTCTGACTGTATCGCTTCTTTCAGATCTCAGACATTCAGGTGAACGGCCAGTCGGACGACATGACGGCCAAGGAGAAGCTGCTGCTTTGGTCCCAGCGGATGGTGGAGGGATACCAGGGCCTGCGCTGCGACAACTTCACCACCAGCTGGAGGGATGGCAAACTCTTCAACGCCATCATACACAAACACAGGTGAGTCAGAACGTCAAGGTTAGAACCAGGAACTGAGACTCCAGGGGGGTTTGAGTCAAACTGTGTGATTTAAAGAGAAAAGACCTCATGGAGACTTGTTTTTTCAAACCACACAGAACAATTTTCTGGTTCAAAAAGCTTGCCTGGACTTGGAGCTGAATATAACCTACAGTTAGAAAGGTCTTCTCTGTGACCTTTGGCAGTTCTTCTTGTATTTATTGCAGCGTGTTCAGAGGCAGGAATGCCAAATTCATATTTGAGTTTTACAGCAGCACACCTGACTTGTCGGGACAAAAAGCTGTGGGCAGGTTATTGTAAATCAAACGGAGATAGATATCAGCTCAGTCTGACTTCAGCGCTCCGCTGCACTGACTCAGTAAATTCCAAACACTTTTTGATTTCAACCCCTTCTTTTATAATTTATTAGTAGTTTATAAGCAATAAGAAGAACATAATTTAATGTGACAATACTTGAGTTCTTTAATCAAGCTGCTATTTAGTGACGAATAAACTTTGACGCTCGATGTGTCTTCACGAGTTTTCAACAGATTTATAACAAGTTTCCAACCTGCATGATTAAAGACGTAAATGTTGGAAAACATTGGAAAGGATTTGTTCATGCAGGCAGTCGTATTTAATTAAAGTTATTAAACCAGCGTTATTGTTCAGCGACTCTTTATACTCGGGATATAGATGTAATTCAATAATAAACACTTAAAACTGTCCTTACACCACATCTGTTATGGTTTTATAGAATGGTTTTCAATGGTGGCAGCTCTTTACTGCGGAGCAAATAGTATCATTACTATCATTACAGTAGATCTGACAGTAACTGTTGCGTGCAGATGCTTTCTGCAGATGATTCGACACTTTCTTCCTGCTGTCGTAAGAATCCGTTGTACCCAACATGGATCGCAGCTGACCAAAGGAAGTCTTTAACTGCAATTAACATCCATCTTTCAAGCCAGCAGGAGACGCCTCATTTCATACTCTAACTGTATATTTTGGGTGGAGCTCCACTCTGAAGTTTCTGTGCCTGCACAGACAAACAAGCCCCGCAGGACCGTTCTGTACACGCCATATAAATATCATGTACAACCTGAGTTGGCATCCTTCAGTGTGAGAAGAGAGCGAGAGGGAGAGAGGGAGCCCGTTTGCTCTGACGGTGTGGGTGTATCACACTGATCTGAGAGAAGGTTACCCTGGAGGTATGCTCGCTGGGAGCTCGGCAGGTTGTAGCAGAACACAGGTACGCTCGCCGCTCTGCCACAGATTCTCTCTGGGTGGAGGACGAGCAGGACGTGCAGAGATTTTACGGCCGCGGTGAGAAGAGATCTGGATACTGTCAGGAATGGGGCTTGAGCCAGGATGAAATCGACGTGAAGCTGCAGCAGAGTTGATTTTCCCTTTTTCATGACTTTTTGCCGAATTATAACAAGTCACCCGGAAAGCTTCGGTTCCTGCGACAATGTTGAACGTGAAGAGGAAGTTGAGCTTGAAAAAGCGGCGCCTGAACAGTGCCTCCAGCAGCACGGTGGGCTCGGTCAGCGACCTGGAGGACCGGGTGGTCATGCTGTGCGAGGACGTGCCCAACGAGAACTCCTTCGACTCGGGGCGAGACTCGAACAGCGCCGGGGCCCGATCCAGCCGGGGCTCCCAGTGCGAGGAGCACGAATCGGGGTCAGAGCAGCGCTACATCCACCTGAGCAGAGACCGACACTCCTACAGACAGGCCTGCTACGTGGAGCGAGAACCACCCCGGGCTCAGAAACAATACTACATCCAGAGAGTGGTGCAAGTGTACGAATACAAGTTTAATGTAATGCTTTCTTTGTGTCCTGCAGTATCTTTCTCTCAGGTATTTGTAGTTATTAGAAGCACATTTTATCCTTGGATGCTCTGTGCTTGTGCCTGCATGTTATTCGACCGCACTTATCCTCCTGGCAAAGTGCAGTCAGAGGGAATGTGTCTGTCTCCTTTGTCTATAAAATGATGGGGGAATTTTAAGCTCCTCTGGCAGCGAGGACTCCTGTAAGTGCTTGCCCTCTCTGGTGTCAGGACCAACATACGATTAAAACCGCTTCCAGCAGCAAAACATGAACTATACAAATATTTCGTAGCCGGCGGGCCATCATTATGTGATTAACGGCTCGCAGGTAAAAAAAAAATGTGCAGAAAAGGCAAAACCAAAAAAAAAGTATGGATGACGATCAGCTTTCTGTCTTGATTGACAGTAACAGCGGTGTCATTTTCAGCCGTTTCCACTCTCTGCTCTCTCCGGCTGCAGGCCCACTCTGATCGACATGGGCCAGGTGTACCGACAGAGCAACCAGGAGAATCTGGAGCAGGCCTTCAGCGTGGCAGAGAGAGACCTGGGCGTCACCAGACTGCTGGACCCCGAGGGTGAGAGACGCCTTCAGTACCTCCCTCGACACCACAGTCGGGGAGGAATATTGGAGCTCGTGTGCATCATCGTGCAGACAGTTCGATTGTAGTTTTTGAGATTGAAACGCTGTTTTTAACTGTGTGCTCTCTCTACAGATGTGGACGTGCCCCATCCAGATGAGAAGTCCATCATCACGTACGTCTCCTCCCTGTACGATGTCATGCCCAGAGTCCCAGACGTCCAGGACGGCGTCAAAGCCAACGTGAGTCCCCCTCGTCCTCATCGCCACTTCATGTATTTTGCAGCAGAGAGACGAATATGGGATTGACTTGAATCGAACTTGATTGTCTGTGTGTCTGGGCTTCAGGAGCTGGAGCTGCGCTGGCAGGAGTATTACGAGCTGGTCACGATGCTGCTGCAGTGGATCAGACACCACATCCTCGTCTTCGAGGAGAGGAAGTTCCCCAACAGCTACGAGGAGATTGAGGTGAGTGGATCGAGGGCTTTAAGTCTCAGAATAACAGTGACGATGAAGCCGGTGAAACGTTTCTTCATCCCGTTTCTGACCTGCAGGTTCTCTGGCGTCAGTTTCTGAAGTTTAAGGAAACGGAGCTTCCTGCAAAAGAGGCCGACAAGAACCGCTCCAAACACATCTTCAAGTCGTTTGAGGTGAGTTTCATCAGCAGCACCTAAAAATTAAGACATTGTTTGGAAACAAAACCAGACGGTCTTTATTTCTCAGCCTCTGGAGCTAGAAATGAAAATAACATTTAAGCCTTTGCTCTGATGTTCATTAACAAATTACAATGCATTTCTTTAAAGTCCCATCCGGTCTTAATGTTTTACAGTCGGCTGTCTGCAGAGTCTTTTCAGGGACGTTCTTGCTTGCAGTTTGTGCTTTAAGGTTAAAGCAGTTAGGGTTTTTTTCACACTATATCCTAGACAGATTCCAGTTTTACACCTGACAGTTAAACCCACTGATGCCCCTGGGACACTAGAACTGTGTGAGGCCTTCACTGACAGTTAGGAGATTAGAGTCTTGTCATTTCCAAAACAATAATCCAAGCACAATCAAAACCACGACGATATTATTGTTTGCATACCTTCAGAACTGTCTGGCTTTCCAATCATTTCAAATATCTGTTGAAACTTAATGTTTAAATTAATCAAACCCACTCAGCTACAGTTACCTTCATCTAATTAGCATCTTTTTCAATGTGATGAAGTTTAATTGATTCAAGGAGGGAAATTCAGGTGTCACAGCAGCAAAGTCAATGTTAAAAGAGAGTCCAAGAGTCCATGCAGAATAAGAAGTACAAATGTCAAAATGTCACAGGTTACAGCTTGAATAGTAAAATAAATGTGATACTTTGATGCTTTTATGTGTTAAAAATGGTAAAAGACAGAAGATTTTCAGTGTTTTCACTCTTAGTTAAATAACACAACACATTTAACTGATGTTAACTTAAATCTTGCAAAATTAAGATTCCCATTTTTCATTTTTTCCTGCTATTTTAGAGATTAGAGCGATGAATCAAGAAAACTCTTATAATGATATAATTATAATAATTGACGATGGAAATAACGGTTGCTTGCTTCTCGTGTTGCAGGGTGCAGTTCAGGCCGGTCACGTCAAAGTGCCGCCTGGTTACCATCCGTTTGACGTGGAGAAGGAGTGGGGTCGCCTGCACGTCGCCATACTGGAGCGAGAGCGACTCCTCCGGACAGAATTTGAGAGGCAAGTCAGGAAACAGTGTTCTGGTGCCGAGGCAACCGAGAAACTTTCAAAAAAAAAAAAAAATAGTGGTTAGAAAACCACAAGATTTTTTTGTAATAATAAAAAAAAACCAGGAGTGAGTCATCAGACGGTTGCTGTGTGCCCGTGAGGATGACTCATGTCCTGATGATGAAGTCCACTTCAGATGTAATGAAACTGAGTTGGCTTTGTTGGTTGGGAAGTTAAGAATCACACTGGGGCAAACACATGACAACGGGAGCCATCGCCAAGCCAACATCCTCGCAATCAGCTGGTCATTTAATATCGTGTGTTTGTTTTTCATCACAAGACTGGCAGGGCGTAGCTTTTGGATTTTGTCTCTTCCAGAACTTGTAAAAGGTTCTGAGCAGAGTTTGGGAAAAATATCGTCTGTACTTCAGCGGGCAGAGAGAGCTCCGTCATGGCTTTCATGCATCAAGGATACGAGCTGAAGTATTTATTCCGCCAGAGGACGGAGTGAGTGTTTATTCTCACCTAACCTCCAAGCTGACTGATTTAGTGTTGAAGGTTTCCACTTGAGATAATCACATCAGAGGAAGTGAAAAAGGAGGCTAATTCAACCGGGAGGAGATCAGGTAATCTCTGTCTGAAGTGCTTGTTGACCTTTGACCTCTTCCTTTTCTTTCGCAGGTTGGAGCGACTTCAGAGGGTCGTCAGTAAAGTCCAGACGGAGTCAGGTGTGTGCGAGGAGCAGCTCAACCAGGTGGAGACGCTGCTGCAGACGGTGAGGCACAAACCTTTAACGCTCGGTGTTTGATCAGAGCTCGCTGCAGCCACATGCAGTGCTGTAAAACTCTGTGTCTGTGCGCTGCAGGACGTGAGGATGATGAGCTCGGGGAAACCTGCTCAGCACACGGCAGAGATGGAGGCGGACCTGGAAAAAGCAGAAGGAATGATTCGCTTCCTGTTCAACGACGTCCAGCTGCTCAAAGATGGACGCCACCTTCAAGCGGAGCAGATGTATCGCAGGTGCGAAAGAATAAACTGAACAAACTCTGCACATTTAAGTATATATTAAATACAAGATTTCCTTGCATGTTTATATATATATATAACATACTTTTACTTATACTATTTGATACTTAAATACATTTATTCCCAGACAATAACTTTTGTTACTTGGTACTTTACTAGAGCATTTACATGTTCTGCTGCTTTGTACTTGCACTCTACATTCTGGAGGCAAATATTTTACTCCATTACATTAATTTGATAAATTAGACGTTACTAATTACTTTGCAGATTACATGCTGCCTCCGAACCAAAGCAGCACGTTTTAAATATACATTTATTTTATCAGCAGTCAGACAAAAACACTGATTCTAATAATCTCAAAAATTACTGAACAATAATTGGCCCATTTGACAACACAAACACTAATTACACACTTTATACATAAATGCACATATATGTTTGATTTAGTTTAATTTGGACTTTTAATAATTACATAATTTATATCCAAAAAATTACTATATACTTATTATTACGATAAAATATTATTAAGCAGCGTACATATAATGTACAGATAATGGATGGATAATATACATATAATATTACTACAAGTTGAATTGTTTCTACGTAATAAACAAAACAAAAAAACAAGATTTTTACAGAATTTTACCTTAAAACAGCCTTAAATATTCAACACTAAATAATCCAATACTCAAATCAAGACTTTAAATCTAAATATAACATTATCTCACCTGTATAGAAATATAGTTTTAGCCAATAGTCCAGATTTTATAAATAAAACAGAGAAAATGAGAAAATCCTAGAATTTAAGACCTTGAGTGAGTTGATAATTAACCGATTATTGAATATTCTTGATTGATTATCATCACCTGTCCTTTGTCTCCAGAGTGTACCGTCTCCACGAGAGGCTGGTGAACCTCCGCAGCGAGTACAATCTGCGCCTCAAGTCAGGTGTGACCACGGCGCAGATCCCCATGACGCAGATCCCCCTGACTCAGGTCCACATGACTCAGGTCCACTCCGCCCAGGTCCTGCAGCAGGCGCCCATGAGGGTGCGGCCCGAGCTGGATGAAGTCACCATGCGGTACATCCAAGATCTGCTGGGCTGGGTGGAGGAGAACCAGCGCCGGGTGGATGACGGGGAGTGGGGCTCCGACCTGCCCACCGTCGAGTGCCAGCTGGGCAGCCACCGCGGCCTCCACCAGTCCGTGGAGGAGTTCCGCTCCAAGATCGAGAGGGCGAAGGCTGATGAGGTACAAACACCAACAACAAGCATGGTGGCCTACTTTTCTGCTCTATGATGGTTTTTTTGGTTTAATCATTTTTCTTTTCTTCTCCATTCCTGTTTCTTCTCGCCTCTACCTGATCCAGAGTCAGATCTCACCTGCCAGTAAAGGTGCATACCGCGACTATCTGGGAAAACTGGAGCTGCAGTACGGAAAACTCCTGGTAAGTTACGACAAAGCAGTGAGCGGATGTAACTCAGTACATTTACTCAAGTACTGTACTCAAATACAGCTTTGAGCTTCTTGTACTTCAATCACATAATATAATGATACTCTTAATTCACTACCCTAATAACTTTAGTTACTAGTAACTCAGAGCCACAGCTGAACACTTTTAAACTAATTTATTTCATGAGATAAAAATACAACACAGTTTCCAATAATGACAAAAATGCATGTTAATAAATGTATAATTTACTTTTACTTATAAAGTAAACATTTAACATCAGTTATTAAGTCCTTTATGGGTAATTTTCACCTTTACTATAGTAGTATTTTAAAACAGTATCTTTACTTTACAAGTATTACTCTCAGGTACCATAATAGAATCTGTAAATGATTCATAAAAAGAGTCAATGAAATGTCTCCAGAAATGCCTTGGGGGGGTATAAGAAACTCTGAAATGTAATTTACATACTGTATGCATAAATCATTTCATACTTTGACCTGTGTTATCATAAAACAGGCATTAGATAACATCCCGTGTTATACTGAAGAGGTTTTAGAAAGTGAACCCTGCAGAAACCCGGGGGGAAGATTCAACTCAGGCACTAAAACAGCATCAAAATGTACCTTCCCTCCTCGCAGAACTCCTCGAAGGCCCGCCTGCGCTACCTGGCCGAGCTCCACGCCTTCGTCACCGCCGCCACCAAAGAGCTGATGTGGCTGAACGAGAAGGAGGAGGAGGAGGTCAACTACGACTGGAGCGAGCGGAACACCAACATGGCAGCCAAGAAAGAGAACTACTCGGTAGAGTGACGAACATGAAGTTCTCGTGGGGTTTTTTTGTCTGCAGCGCTTTCCAGTGATGGTGACAGTGATGTGATTGTGGTTTTCGTTGTTTGTGGGGAGCAGGGTTTGATGAGAGAGCTGGAGCTCAGGGAGAAGAAGATGAACAATGTCCAGGCCACAGGAGACAAACTGCTGAGGGACGGACACCCGGCCAGGACCACGGTGGAGGTGAGAGAATTTGAGATGTCTATAAACACATAATTAAACTGTGGAGATCTTGATTTAAACGTTTGACTGTCACCTCCTCAGGCCTTCACCGCAGCTCTGCAGACTCAGTGGAGCTGGATCCTCCAGCTGTGCTGCTGCATCGAAACACACCTGAAAGAAAACACTGCCTACTTCCAGGTGTGTTCACTTACTCTATCTCTCAGTCCATCAGGAAATCTGTTGCCCTCTTTGATTGTCTTAACCGCTGAACGTCGCTTCTCCTATTTCCTCTTCTTCTAGTTTTTCTCTGACGTGAAGGAGGCGGAGGACAGGATCAAAAAGATGCAGGACACGATGAAGAGGAAGTACACCTGCGACCGCTCCATCACCGTCACGCGGCTGGAGGATCTACTGCAGGATGCAGCTGTAGGTTTTATTCAGGCTTTTATGTTGTTGAGACATCACACAATATTTGTTTGTCTCGTGTTTAGCATTTGATGAGGAGATAACTGTTTCTAAATGCTTTCTTAGGGAAGCCGAAAAGGGTAACAACAACATCGACCCTATTTTCAAATGAGTTTGTTTCTAACTGACTCAGGGGGATAACGACTGATCCTCTCTGTTTAACCCAAAACAACCGCCAAATCGCACTAACCACAGACTCCATTTGCAGAAACAGTCATTTTAGCGTCGCACAACACTTAATAAAAAATCGAGACAGAATAAAACTCAGTCAAACCACCTTCCAATGTTCCAGCAGTCACTAATCCTGCTTTGGTCGGAATAAAAATTCAGCTGTGAAAATATTTTGTATCATACAAATACGGTTTTATTATCATAAACTTACTGTTTCTGCAAATGGAGCCTGGTGGATTTGACGAGAGTGATGGCGGCTGTTTCTGGTTTAACAAGAACTCTGTCAGACATTTAGAATAACAATCCGAGCCTGTGAGTGGCAAAAAATAAAAACTTTTAGCGAAGGCAGTTTATAACATTGCAGCATGTTTACCGGCCTTGAGTATAAAGTTTGAATCCCTCGTTCTTCACAGGATGAGAAGGAGCAACTGACTGAGTTCAAAACCCACCTGGAGGGCCTGAAGCGAAGAGCCAAGACCGTCATCCAGCTGAAACCACGGAACCCTGCGTCGGCGATAAAGGGCAAACAGCCCATCCAGGCCGTCTGCGACTTCAAGCAGATGGAGGTGAGTGTCCAGATTTTAGCTCACTTTTCACACAGTAGATAGATTCAGTCTGTCTGACACGAGCATGTACGTTTATCCTCCAGATCACCGTCCACAGAGGAGACGAGTGCGCCCTGTTGAGCAACTCGCAGCCCTACAAGTGGAGGGTGCTGAACGACAAAGGCAGCGAGGCGTCCGTGCCTTCGATCTGCTTCCTGGTTCCACCCACCAATAAGGACGCGGTGAACAGCGTTGCCGGGTAAGTTGAGAGTGGCGTCGGGGGTGTCTTACATTGATTTAGTTCGCGTGTGCTCATCTTCGCCTAATCTTCCTCCTCAGTTTGGATGGAAACCTGCAGAGGCTGCAGACGATGTGGCAGACGATGTTCGTGGACATGAAGAGTCTGCTGTCCTGGCAGTACCTGATGAGAGACATCCACATCATCAAGACATGGAACCTCACCATGGTAACAGTCGTGTGCTGGAGAAAGTTAGAGAAAGTTCAGTGTCATTCAGTGGTTAAGTTGCATTGTGGGTGATGTAGGATCCAGGTTTTGAAAAAGTCGATGTATTCACTCCTGTAACACTGTCGGACACATTATGGACAGATTAAAAACAAAGAGTCAGAATCAATACAGCACAACCAGAGATATCATCTGTCTATTCCTTTTCAAAACCTGGTGCCTACATTACCCACAATTCATCTAAGCCACTGAGTGACATCACTGGAGGCAGAGTTACATCGTTACCTCTTGGTATGAAAACTGACTTCATAAGGTTTAACATCCATCGCTTCTGTCCGTGTCCATCCGTGCTCTTGCAGTTTAAGACCCTGAGGGTGGAGGAGTACCGCCTGGCGCTGAGGAACCTGGAGCTGCACTACCAGGACTTCCTGAGAGACAGCCAGGACTCCCAGATGTTCGGGGCCGAGGACCGAATGCAGGTGGAGTCCAGCTACAACGGCGCCAACCAGCACTACAACACCATGGTCAGCTCCGCAGAGCAAGGTACTGTTTCACATACCGCTTTCTTTTATCCCCACACAAACCGCGAGCAGTCGCATTCATTTTGTTTGATTTAAAACGTTTTCTCATCGAGTCATTTCACGTGTGAGTAAGTTGACTGTCGGGTTCACGTTACAGGCTATGTGCCACCCAGAGCAGGTAAGGTGCCTCAGTTACAGCAGCAGATGTGCAGTAGGAGCTTTTGATTGGCTGAACAGGACTCTGTGTGTGTGTGTGTTCATGTGTGTGTGTACTGAGGGCTGTTGTGCATCATTGTCATGAATCACTTCATTCATTAACTCAATCAGCTTCATCATTCTCACCGGTCTTTGGTATCCCCTCCTGACTTCGCTCATTGTCGCGCTCTCGTCTCTGCGCATGAGTTTAACGGCGGCTGATTTCAGATCTTTACCAGATAATTATCAGATCAGTTAACTGATAAATTAACCTCTGTTGTGGATGATCAACGTGGAACCAATCAAACATGAAGAAGTGCATTAATTGTGTGCTTATTTCTTGTGATTTTTCTTTATTTTGAAATAGAAAAATACAATGAAAAAAAATAAAATGATTCAGTTAAGTTTGAGATCCTGTAACTAATGCTGTACCTTTATGTGTACGCAATGTTTTTATGCATGTCTGAGCGATTGACCCTTCACCTACTGCAAAACCTGAATTAACAATCTTCCTTTTCATCCTGAGTTTGTGCAGATTAATAACAGATATCACATTTTTTTCAATCCCACCAGGAGAGCAAGACGAGTCGGTGTGCAAGACTTACCTGACGCAGATCAAAGACCTTCGCCTGAGGCTGGAGGGCTGCGAGAACCGAACCGTGACGCGCCTCCGACAGGCCGTAGACAAGGAGCCGCTCAAGGCCTGCGCCATGAAGACTGCAGAGCAAATGGTAAGGACGATGATGAGAGGGAAAAACTGAAGTTTAAAACATGAACGCGCGGTCAGATGACAAAGGAATGGGATTGTATTGGTATATTATTTGACTAAACCATCTGCCTTTCAATGACAGAAAGTCCAGTCTGAGCTGGAGGGCTTAAAGAAAGACCTGAGCTCCATCTCGGAGAAGACGGAGGAGGTTCTGGCGTCTCCTCAGCAGTCCAGCTCGGCCCCGATGCTGCGCTCCGAACTGGACGTCACGCTGAAGAAGATGGAACACGTCTACGGCCTGTCGTCCGTCTACCTGGACAAGTGAGTCATCATGACTCTCTGAGCGCCTCCTGCTGAATCTCCAGCTGTTGTTAACTGAACATCTGTTTGATTTCAGGCTGAAGACCATCGACGTGGTGATCAGAAACACTCAAGAAGCAGAGGACACCCTGAAGAATTACGAGACTCGCCTGCGGGATGTTAGCAAAGTGCCGGCGGATGAGAAGGAGGTGGAGGACCATCGCAGTCAGCTGAAGGTACTTCAGAAGTTGATGAAGTCATTCATATAAATAAATCTGTAACCTGTTGCTCTCATGTTAAGCTGACGACTTTGCTCTTTCATCAGTCGATGCGCTCTGAGGCGGAGGCTGACCAGGTCGTGTTCGACCGGCTGCAGGACGAGCTGAAGAGGGCGACGGCCATCAACGACAAGATGACGAGGATCCACAGCGAGCGCGACACCGAGGTGGAGCACTACCGCCAGCTGGTCAGCAGCCTCCTGGAGCGCTGGCAGGCCGTGTTCGCTCAGCTGGAGCTGAGGCAGCGCGAGCTCGACCTCCTCGGCCGCCACATGAACTCCTACAACGGAAGCTACGAGTGGCTCATCCGCTGGCTCGGAGAGGCGAGGAAGAGGCAGGAGAAGATTCAGGCCGTGCCCATCGGCGACAGCAAGGCTCTCAAGGAGCAACTGGCAGAGGAGAAGGTAAAGATGTGTGGGGCGAAAGGAAAGAAACGTCACTCTGCCCTCTGGTGGCTGAAAGAGCACACTGGAGTCTGGTGAAAATGTCTTTACTGATTGGTTATTATTGTGTTTATAGTGATTCATTCAATCTTTAGTTAAAATTTAGAGATCACTGATGGTTCACCCTCCTCATCAATAACAAAAAAACAAAGAAAAGGACATAAAGAACGAGAGCCGTTCTCGTAAAGAAAAGTCTGTCTCACAACAGGCTGATAGAAAGCTTCAGATTATAGAGGATAAATTAAATTAAACACACATTAAAACCGTTAAATTAAACCTGTGTTTTTATTTTGATAATAAAAGTAGTAGCTGCAGTTCTTCTATTTATTAAGAATAAAATGATGGAAATAAACCATGAAAATGTCTAAAAGGTAATAAATATAGTTAATTATTCTCCTCTTAATGCTTTCTGCAGAAACTCCTGGAAGAGATCGAGGAAAACAAGGACAAGATTGAAAAGTGCCAGAAAAATGCGAAGGCTTACATCGACTCAGTCAAGGTATGTGCCCGTATATTTAGCTTTACAACAAAATGAAGTTTGTTTCCTGGCTTGATTTAAAGTTATTGTCTTCTTTTTGTTTTCTTTTTGTTAAGGACTATGAGTTCCAGATTTTGACCTACAAAGCCCTGCAGGATCCCATCGCGTCTCCTTTGAAGAAACCCAAGATGGAGTGTGCGTCTGACAACATCATTCAGCAGGTGAGTTTATCACACACACCTGAGGAGAGCGAAGATGATACGGGCGACCTGGTTGTGATGTTTATAGCTGAGTCTGCCCGTCTGCTATCGGCACGGCGATAAACAAAACAAACATTGTACATATCTGAGTGAAACAGGATAGTCAGGTGGGGAGGAACACTGGGAGGAATTTGATTTTAAGGGCGAGTCGTAACATAAACTTACCATCTAGCTAAATAATGGACGACGGGACTGATCCCACTGTCCACACTCAGGGACACGGAGACTCCCAGTTCAGAAAATGGATGAATGGATGGAAGGAAGTGCAAGAGAAATGATAAAATAAGTATACGATACATGACTTATAAGTTCCTTATCATCAACCCAGTGTTTATGGCGTCATCTTGTCAACTTGTGTTGTGTTTCTCTTATTTTCCGAGCCGTTGTTCCGACCTGAGAGGGCGTTCACGTTGAACTTTCTCTGTCGGAAAAAAATGTTTGTCAGATAATTCCGACAGCACATGAACACACAGTTAGAGGCGTCCAGAGGGTTTCGGGCTGTACGACTATAAAATCATGACAGTCCACTTTTCCCAAGTCTCTCTCCAAGACTTTGCTTGAGGGAATTACCCACAGTTCATAGTGGTATCGTTTTCCCAACGCTCCAGCATGGGAACACCATGCTCTGCAGTTATGGTTCCAGACTCTCTCTTCACCTCCCCACACTCGTCTTCTGAGGGTTGTTTTTTTTTTTTTTTTTTTGCCAAAAAAGAGACAGAACACACAATAAACAAAGTTAAAGACAGATTTGATTGCTAGCTTTTCTTTTTTCTTTTTGTTTTCATGGATATCGTGAGCATATCTTTTCAGCCTTAATTTAAAATGTAAAAATAAAAACTCCCCAAACTCATGAGGGGAATGAAATGTTTCAGCCTCTCTCGTTGAAACTCAAAAACATCGATTCTTGGTTTTTATCTTATTAGATAAAAGCAAAATTCAACCAGGAATGTGATCTTAGTGGGTTAAAAACTTTACTTTAGCTAACTGCTGGGAAGTTCATGTTTTATAAAGAATGAGGGAAAAGTAGAAAGAAAATGAATGTCGCTAACGTTTCCGCATTTATTCCAGTATGTTGATCTGAGAACCCGCTACAGTGAGCTGATGACTCTCACCAGCCAGTACATTAAGTTCATCACGGAGACACAGCGCCGCCTGGAGGACGACGAGGTAATCACACACAAACTTCTGAGAAACTACCAAAAAAAAAAAAAAACTAACACAAACAATCGCTGACCTGTTTACTGACGGACGTATGGGAAAGCATCTGTCATCAAATAGAGATAAAAATGTTGGCACTAAAAACATGTATTACTGTGTTAAAGGAGGTAAAACGATGTTCGGTGGTGAAGCAAACTGTTTCATCCTACTGTTCCAGCACATCACATCCCCACTAGAGTTTATGTCTCTCATTCCCTACGATCATGTCACATAGTCTGTACATACAATAAGCCTCTGAATCAGTCACGTCCTCCTCGATCAATATTTGATTCAGTCTTTGCTTCTTTATTTCCTCTTGAAATCACCCACACTTGTGATTTGAAGGCTTCCGTTTGGCTTCCTGCCTTCTTTTCAGTCTTACCTTTACTTTCTCCCCTTTCTTCCCTCCTAACCTTCTTATTCTGTTTGATCCTTTTTCGACCTGCTCGCCAGTGCTTTGTCACGAATATTAATCACACGCTTAAGAGATGAATTAACCCCAAAGCACCAGGTATTTGAAGAAAAGACCCTCTCAGTTCATGTCATTCCTCTCCAACATCAGACCCTCGTCTGTGGTGAAGTGAAGGGAAGGTTCAGAGACTTTTTATATTTTAGTCCGACGCATCAGCTTCCTGTAGGCGTTTCTTATTTTGCTAATGTAAATATCAACTTTAGGTAGAATTTTTAAGGCCTTATTGGGATCTTTGACAGTACTGTTCAGGGCTGCAACTAATGCTTATTTTCAGTGTTTTAATCTATCCTTCTTTCAGTCTATTAAATCTTTTAAAAATGCCCATCATAACTTTGCAGAGCCAAGGGTTTATTCAAGTTTTCATGTTTATTCAAGCAAATTTCCAAATATATTCAGTCAAGAAAAGCAGCAAATCTTTGTCATTTTTCACCATTTTTGCTTTAAAAAATACTTAAACAATTAATAGTTTACCAAAAAAAATTACCAAGTACTTTTTTCGACTGTACACTCCCAGCAAAATGCGTAAAATAGTGACTATTTGATTACATGTAAATTGTGCATCTTTTTAAAATGTTCAATGTAAAGCGTCGCATTTAAGGTAATTTTTTTTCTCTCATAAAATATCTTTGTCTGATTAAATTTAAAGAGTCCAGATTTAAATGTGTTTATCCATTTAGTACGCATGAAGTTAAGTAGGAATATGAAGTGTTTATTATTCAATAATAAAACATGAAAGTGATGTATTTCAAATTGGTTATTCTGTAATGAAGTGCACATCCAGTTATTTAATTCTTACACATTGACTAACATCGATTGGAAAACCTCACAGGAAAGTGTTCATTAACATCAAACTTAAAAACGTCCCTGTCATGGGCAAGTAAATAAATACAGGAGGCTGGTGCTGATCCATGAGAACACACTGTGTTAAACCGTAACTAGAGATCAATATGACAGGTCTCTAAAGTTCTGGACCTTCCTGTTCGTTGTCACTCACCTGTGCGGTTACACATCTCCCGTCATTGTTGAAGAGTAGAACTCATCTGTCGGTGTTTGCTGTTGTCGGACTGAGCTCACCGTGATCTTGGATTCATGTCGCGTCGCATCAATCCAAGCGTTCCCTCTGTGGTCTGTGTCCCATCATATCACGCTGTGTTTGCTCCATCACTATAGTGACTTTACTCTGGTTGAATTCCAGCTTTATAATCAAAAGTCTCTGGTATCTTTGCTGCTGCGCTTAGTAATTTCTGCATGCTGCTAAATATTGTTTTCCCTGCTTATTTCTTTGCAGTTACTTTATGAATTTGACCCCAAATAACCAAATAATATCGATTGGTGACTGAATGAAGCGATAACGATCCTTCAGATATCCAAATATTAAATCTTTAAGTGGAAATATAGTAGCAACACACTTATTTCTACTACATACATTATATTATATTATTTGAACAAGCCCATAGAATGCAACTGTGTTAAAATGTGATCATTAAACAGACTAAATCAATGATTAAAATACCTCAACTGCATGAAAGTAAAGTGTCGTGCTGTGTTGTGAAGTAAAGTGTCATTCTGTGTGCCATACATGAAATAAACTCGACAAGCATTTCCCGATACAGTGTTTCCCCTCTGCTGTAGCTGAACAATCTGTCTGTTCGTTATAGATTTTACCTGTAACATATTCTCATGTATTTACATTTACATGTAGCTACATGTTGTATTACTACTTTAATGACGTTTTATTTTACAGTCTAACACCTTTTAACATTCTCTCAACCCCCCCCTTCACTCCCTCTTTGCTTCTACTAATACAGAAAACCTCTGAGAAACTAAAAGAAGAGGAGAGGAAAAGAATGGCGGAGATACAAGCCGAGCTAGATAAGCAGAAGCAGTTGGCTGAGGCTCACGCCAAATCAGTGGCCAAGGCGGAGCAAGAGGCCCAGGAGCTGAAGCTGAAGATGAAAGAAGAAGCCAGCAAGAGGCAGGATGTGGCGGTGGACGCTGAGAAGCAGAAGCAAAACATTCAGCAGGAGCTGCATCATCTGAAGAGTCTGTCTGAGCAGGAGATCAAGTCCAAGAGCCAGCAGCTGGAGGAGGCGCTGGTCAGTCGGACCAAAATTGAGGAGGAAATCCACATAATTAGACTCCAGTTAGAGACAACAATAAAACAGAAGTCCACAGCAGAGGCCGAGCTGCAGGCGCTCAGAGACAGAGCTAATGAGGCTGAGAAGCTCAGGAAAAGCGCTCAGGACGAGGCCGAGAGGCTCCGCAAGCAGGTCAATGAGGAGACTCAGAAGAAGAAAAACGCTGAAGACGAGCTGAAACGTAAATCTGAGGCGGAAAAAGAGGCGGCCAGGCAGAAGCAGAAAGCTATGGATGACCTGCAGAGGTTCAAAATGCAAGCCGAAGAAGCGGAGAGGCGCATGAAGCAGGCGGAGGAGGAGAAGCTAAGGCAGATCAAGGTGGTGGAGGAGGTGGCGCAAAAGTCTGCAGCCACACAGTTGCAGACCCAGTCCGTGACGCTCAACGAAAAGGCGACCAAACTGGAGGAATCCCTTAAGAAAGAGAAGGGCACCGTCCTTCAGCTGCAGGAGGAAGCCGGCAAACTCCGGAAACAACAGGAGGACGCCAACAAAGCCAGGGAGCAAGCGGAGAAAGAGCTTGAAACATGGAGACAGAAAGCCAACGAGGCTCTCCGCTTGAGGCTACAAGCTGAAGAGGAAGCTCAGAAGAAGAGCCAGGCTCAGGAGGAAGCAGAGAGGCAGAAGGTCGATGCAGAACGTGAGGCCAAGAAAAGGGGTAAAGCCGAGGAAGCTGCTCTTAAACAGAAGGACAACGCAGAGAAAGAGTTGGAAAAACAGAGGAAATTTGCAGAGCAGGTGGCCCAGCAGAAGCTCTCTGCTGAGCAGGAATGCATCCGCCTGAAGTCTGACTTTGAGCATGCTGAGCAGCAGCGGGGCCTGTTGGACAACGAGCTCCAGCGCCTGAAGAACGAGGTGAACGCTGCCGAAAAGCAGAGGAAACAACTGGAGGATGAGCTGGCTAAAGTCAGAAGCGAAATGGACGCTCTTCTGCTGATGAAGGTTCAAGCTGAGAAGCAGACGCTGTCCAACACTGAGAAGAGCAAGCAGCTTCTCGAGTCTGAAGCTTTGAAAATGAAACAACTCGCCGAGGAAGCAACTCGACTGAGATCTGTCGCGGAGGAGGCGAAGAAGCAGAGGCAGATGGCCGAGGACGAGGCCGCTCGGCAGAGAGCCGAGGCAGAAAAGATACTGAAAGAGAAACTGGCTGCCATCAACGAGGCGACTCGTCTGAAGACTGAAGCCGAGATCGCTCTGAAAGCTAAAGAAGCAGAAAATGAAAGACTGAAAAGGAAAGCCGAGGATGAAGCTTATCAGAGGAAGCTGCTGGAGGATCAGGCTGCGCAGCATAAACATGACATTGAAGAGAAGATCACACACCTGAAGAGCTCATCGGACTCTGAGTTAGGGAGACAGAAAGCAATCGTGGAAGAAACGCTGAAGCAGAAGAAGACGGTTGAAGAGGAAATTCGAATCATTAAGATCAACTTTGAGAAAGCATCGAAGGGAAAGTCAGATCTGGAGGTGGAGTTAAAGAAACTGAAGGCTCTTGCCGATGAGACACAGAAGAGCAAACTCAAAGCTGAGGAAGAGGCCGAGAAACTGAAGAAGCTCGCTGCAGAGGAAGAGAAGAAAAGGAAAGAGTCTGAGGAGAAGGTGAAGAGGATTACTGCTGCAGAAGAAGAGGCAGCCAGACAGTGCAAAGCCGCTCAGGAGGAAGTTGAACGCCTCAAAAAGAAAGCAGCTGAAGCAAACAAACAGAAAGAGAAGGCAGCGAAAGATGCAGAGAAGCAGGCCATCCTTGCCAAAGAGGCAGCGCAGAAGTGCAGCGCCGCCGAGCAGAAGGCCCAAGATGTTCTCAGCAAGAACAAAGAAGACAGTCTCGCCCAGGAGAAGCTGAAAGAGGAGTTTGAAAACGCTAAGAAACTTGCACAAGCGGCTGAGAAAGCGAAAGAGAAAGCAGAGAAAGAGGCTGCCCTGCTCCGTCAGACAGCGGAGGAGGCCGAAAAACAGAAAAAAGCCGCAGAGGATGAAGCTGCGAAACAGGCCAAAGCCCAAAAAGATGCAGAGCGGCTGAAGAAAGAGGCGGAGGAGGAGGCCTCCAAGAGAGCAGCGGCTGAGGCAGCGGCTCTGAAGCAGAAGAAGCAGGCTGACGCAGAGATGGCAAAGCACAAGAAAGAAGCAGAACAATCGCTTAAGCAGAAGTCGCAGGTTGAAAAGGAACTCTCACTGGTCAAACTGAAGCTGGACGAGACGGATAAGCAGAAAGCTGTGTTGGATGAGGAGCTTCAGAGAGTCAAAGGTGAAGTAAATGATGCCGTCAAGCAAAAGGCACAGGTGGAGGATGAGCTGTCCAAAGTTAAGACCCAGATGGATGAGCTCCTGAAACTGAAGCTGAAGATCGAGGAAGAAAACCGCCGCCTCATGAAGAAAGACAAAGATAGTACGCAGAAACTGCTCGCAGAGGAAGCAGAGAAAATGAAGAGCTTGGCAGAGGATGCTGCCAGACTTAGTGTGGCAGCTGAGGAGGCAGCCAGGCAGCGACAGATCGCTGAGACTGACTTGGCTGAACAGAGGTCACTTGCAGAGAAAATGCTGAAGGAGAAAATGCAGGCCATCCAAGAGGCAACGAAACTGAAGGCTGAAGCAGAGGAGCTCCAGAAACAGAAGAATCAGGCCCAGGAGAAGGCTAAAAAACTACTGGAGGACAAACAACAGATCCAGCAGCGCCTTGACAAGGAGACAGAGGGCTTCCAGAAGTCATTAGAGGCCGAGCGAAAGAGGCAGCTTGAAGTTTCAGCTGAAGCAGAGAAACTGAAGCTGAGGGTGAAAGAGCTCAGTGACGCTCAGGCAAAGGCTGAAGAGGAGGCTAAGAAGTTCAAGCAACAGGCAGACGATGCAAAAACTCGTCTTGCACACACAGAAAAACAAACCACAGAAATTGTGGTGCAGAAGTTGGAGACACAGAGGCTGCAGAGCAGCAGGGAGGCGGACGACTTGAAGGTAGCCATCAATGCTCTAGAGAAAGAGAAGGAGAAACTGAGGAAAGAGGCAGAAGAGCTGCAGAAAAAATCCAAAGAGGTATTTTTACATGAATTAACATTGTTACTCAGTTTACACAACCCTTAGAATTAACATTACTGTCAAACACACTAACTACAGTGTTTGTAGAAGTCACTGTAACATTTCATGTAAATTGCAGAGACTTAAAAATAACATCCAGCAATTTATATGAATGTCATTCAAAACACAACGCTGCAGAACTGAAACGATCACTAGTTAAAGGAAACCAAAAATAAAAATTCAGTCATTATTTACTCGACCTCATGCCGATGGAAAGTTAAGTGAAGTGGCTTTAAGTCCGCAATATATTTCTGGAGCTTCACAGCATTCAAATGAACAACTGACGTAGATGTGGGGGTTGTTTTTTTTTATAATGTAAAAAACAAGCTCGTCCAGTGTAATCCAACACCCTAGATACCAAATTGAGCCTGGGCATCGTGGATGAACAACCCTCATCTATAAGTCCCCATTTATTTCAGTTTTCAGTCGGCATTGGGGTAAGAATATCATGACTGTATTTTCATTTCTTAATGAACTTTTCCTGTAAATATTGAATACTTAGTAGGAAAATGCTTCTGTGCACTTTCTTCCTGTGTGTTAGATGAAAAGCATGATACTGCTCTCATGTCTGTCTGTTAAATATGACGCTGCTGCAAGGAAATTAGTTAAGATAAGGCAAGACAGAACATTAGTAATCCTGAAGACATTTCTTATGCCAGAGAATGAGAAAACAGCTAGATTTTACTGTATAGCCGACAGACATGAGAGTTGGATCAGTCTTCTCATCTTATTCTCAGCAAGACAGTGTATTTCTGCTTTACATTTTACTCATTTGTTTCTTCTTTTTCCCAAATAGATGGCAAATGCCCAACAAGAGCAAATCGAGCAACAGAAGGCCATTCTTCAGCAGTCTTTCCTCACAGAGAAGGAACTGCTGTTGAAAAGGGAAAAGGACATTGAGGCTGAGAAGACGAAGCTCCAGAAACAGTTTGAGGATGAAGTGAACAAGGCCAAAGCTCTCAAAGATGAGCAAGAACGTCAGAGAAAGCTTATGGAAGATGAGAGGAAGAAACTTCAGGCCATTATGGATGAAGCTGTTAAGAAACAAAAGGAGGCTGAAGCAGATATGCATAACAAGCAGAGGGAAATGGAAGTTCTGGACAAGAAAAGGCTTGAGCAAGAAAAACTCCTGGGAGAGGAGAACAAAAAGCTCAGAGAGAAACTTAAGAGTCTTGAGGTTGCCTCCAAACAGGTTGCATCCAAAACAAAGGAAATGGAAGTTCAGACTGATGAGGTTCCTGAGGAGCAGTTAGTTGCCATGACAATGGTGGGAACAACAAAGAAAGTGTTCAATGGCTCTGTTGACGTGGACGGAGCGAAGAAAGGTGGAGAATCACCTTTTGCCTTTGATGGAATTAGAGAGAAAGTTCCTGCCACCAGGCTTCATGAGATCGGTGTTCTGACCAAAAAGGAATTCGACAAGTTGAAAAAGGGCAAAGTCTCTGTGCAAGAGCTCGAAAAGACTGATAAAGTGAAATCATGTCTCAAGGGTCAGAGTTGTGTCGGAGGTGTCTTGACTCCATCCAAAGAGAAAATGAGTGTCTATCAGGCCATGACAGAGAAAAAGATTAGTCCAAACACTGCCGCAATGCTCCTGGAAGCTCAGGCAGCTTCTGGTTACATCGTAGATCCAGTGAAGAATAAGCTCCTCTCTGTGGACGAAGCTGTTAAAGATGAGTTGATCGGCCCAGAGTTCCATGACAGGATGCTCTCTGCAGAGCGAGCAGCCACTGGCTTCAAAGATCCCTACACTGGAGACAAAATCTCTCTCTATGAGGCCATGAAGAAGGGACTCATTGAAAAGGAGCAGGCCACCAAATTCCTGGATGTACAGCTTGCAACAGGTGGCATCATTGACCCGGTCAATAGTCATAGAGCGCCACTTCAGACTGCCTACAAGCAGGGCCAGTTTGACGAAGACATGAACAAGAAACTCACCGATCCCAGTGATGACTGCAAATTATTCATTGACCCAAGCACTCAAGAGCAACTCACCTACAAACAGCTGCTGGAGAAATGCACCAAAGATGCAGAGACAGGACTGCTGATACTACCAGTAACAGAGCAAGCTGCTCAAACTGAGAGAACATACACAGATCTGGAGACTAAGGAAGTGTTCAGTAAATCAACCGTTGACGTGCCTTTTGGCAAGTTCAGAGGCAAGATAGTCACCATCTGGGAAGTCATAAATTCAGAATACTTTACGGAAGAGCAAAGACGGGAACTGATTCGCCAGTACAAGACAGGAAAGATCACTGTAGAGAAGATTATTAAAATTGTCATCACTGTTGTGGAAGACAAGGAGAAGAATAATGGAAATGTGTTTAATGGTTTGAAGGCTCCAGTACCCGCCAGCGAACTGTTGGAGTCCAAGGTCATAAACAAAGACTTGTTCAACAAGTTGAGTACAGGCAAAGTAACGGTCAAAGAGATCTCTGAGATGGAGCCCGTGAAGAAGGCACTACAAGGAACATCGAGCATTGCTGGACTGTTGAATGAACCAACCAAGGAGAAAATGTCTTTCTATGAGGCCATGAAGAAAGAATTACTTTCTCCAGAAACTGCTGCAAACCTTCTTGAAGCACAAGCAGCAACTGGGTTTGTAATCGATCCTGTCAAAAATGAGAGGAGCCCTGCTGATGAAGCTGTTAAGTCGGGTCTTGTAGGGCCAGAGCTGCATGAACGACTCCTGTCAGCAGAGAGAGCTGTCACTGGCTACAGAGATCCATATACAGGAAAGAAGGTGTCTCTGTTTGAAGCCATGAACAAAGGCCTCATAAAGAAAGACCACGGCATCCGTCTGCTTGAGGCACAACTCTCAACAGGTGGAATTATTGACCCAGTGAAAAGCTACCGCATCCCACATGAGATTGCCTGCAAGCGTGGCTATTTTGATGAGGAAATGAGCAAGACCTTGAACAAAAACACAGATGAAACAAAGGTCTTCTATGATCCAAACTCACAAGAGGATTTAACTTATGCTCAGCTCTTGAATAAATGTGTCACGGACAAAGAAACTGGACTCCCTTTGCTCTCTCTTTCAAAGAAAGCTGCAAAGCCAAAAGAAGTCAAACAGATCACAGAGGCTAAGACAAAAGAGACTTTGAACCAAGCAACGATGGAGCTGGAGTATGGTCCATTCAAAGGAAGAAAAGTCACCATCTGGGAGATAATACACTCTGAGTACATCACTGAGGTGCAAAGACTTGAGTTGATCCGCCAGTACAGAATGGGGCAGGTGACAATTGAAAAGTTGATAAAGATTGTGATAACAATGGTCGATGAAAAAGAAGACAAACCAAAGGAAGAGGCCTGTTTTGAAGGTCTTAGGGCACCAGTCACTGCCCGCTCTTTGCTTGATTCCAACATCATTGATAAGACTACATTTGATCAACTCGAACAGGGCAAAAAGACACCTAAAGAAGTTAGTGAAACTGATAAGGTACGGAAGTACTTGCAGGGCACAGACCGCATTGATGGTGTCACTATGAAAGATTCAAACGAGAAGTTAAGCATATACCAGGCAATGAAAAAGAATGTTTTGCAACATAACACTGGACTTGCCCTGCTTGAGGCCCAAGCAGCAACTGGTTCCATAACTGATCCAGTCAAAAATCTGAAGTACTCTGTGGATGATGCTGTGAAGGATGGAGTGGTAGGTCCAGAGCTTCATGAGAAACTACTCGCAGCTGAAAAAGCAGTGACAGGATACAAAGACCCATACACAGGCAATAAGATCTCTCTTTTCCAAGCTATGAAGAAGGAGCTCATTCTGAGGGAGCATGCCATTCCACTCCTAGAGGCTCAGTTTGCGACTGGAGGGATCGTCGATCCAGTCAGCAGCCATCGTGTTCCCAATGATGTGGCCATTCAGCGTGGCTATTTCAGCAAACAAATGTCCAAGTCCTTCAATGAACCCTCCGGTGACGTCAAAGGCTTCACCAATCCCAACACCAACGAAAGTGTTACATACAAGCAGCTAGTGGAGAAATGTGTGAGAGATCCCAACTCTGGTCTGTGCTACCTGCCTCTGTCAAAGGTTGAGTCTCCTGCTCCTGTTGAGAAGTCTTACCAGTACACAGAGGAGCAAGCCCGAACAGATCTAGCTGACACTCAAATCGAGATCCCTCATAAGAGCTTTGCAGGAAAGAGTATGACCATTTGGGAAATCATGAACTCAAACATGCTTCCAGAAGAGGAGAGACGCCGCCTCATGGAGCAGTTTCGCTTAGGGCAAATCACAAAGGAAAGAATGCTGGTCATCATCATTGAAATTATCGAACAAAGGGAGACTCTAAAGATCGAGCAGAGCATGTCGTGTGACGTTATCAGACGAAGAATTACTATTGAGGAGCTATACAGCGCCCGAATCATTGACTTGCACACATACAATCTCTTGAAACAAGAAAAGATGAATATCCGCGAGGTAATGGAGATGCCATCAGTAAAGCAGTACCTCTTTGGGACTGGTTGCATTGCTGGAATCATGTCAGACAATCCTCCAAAGATCAGCATCTACCAGGCTATGAAGAGCGGACAGATTAAACCTGAAACTGCTTTGAGTCTCCTCGAGGCCCAAGCAGCAACAGGATTCATGATTGACCCAGTGAAAGATGAACTTCTTACAGTTGACGAAGCCGTTCGCAAGGGGCTTGTTGGCCCGGAGCTTCATGACAAGCTTCTCTCTGCTGAAAGAGCAGTTACAGGCTACAAGGATCCGTACAGCGGAAAAGTAATTTCTCTCTTCCAAGCAATGAAAAAAGACCTGGTTCCGGAGGATTATGCCTTAAGGCTGTTGGAGGCCCAGAATGCCACTGGCGGATTAATGGATCCTGAATACTACTTCCACCTCCCGACAGACGTTGCCATGCAGCGTGGATACATCAACAAAGAGACACTTGAGAGACTATCTGAACCCACTGGGGATGTGAGAGGTTACACTGATCCAACAACAGATGAGCAACAGTCCTATGCCCAGCTCCTGAAAAGATGCAGAGTTGATAAAGAAAGTGGTTTGCGCCTACTATCACTGGCTGATAGAAGTCTTCTCTTCAAGGGTCTCAGAAAGCAGATCACTGTGGAAGAGCTGCTTCGCTCTCAGATTATCGACCAAAAAACATACAATGATCTCACTGAGGGTGTCATTACAGTGGAGGAGGTCAGCAGAGCTGTGAAGAAATACCTTGAGGGCACTAGCTGTATTGCTGGTGTGTACGTAGAATCAAGCAAAGACCGTCTGTCTATCTACCAAGCAATGAAGAAGAACATGATCAGACCAGGAACTGCCTTTGAGCTCCTTGAGGCTCAAGCTGCCACTGGGTATGTAATCGATCCTATAAAGAACCTAAAACTGAATGTCACTGAAGCTGTTAAGATGGGTGTTGTTGGCCCAGAGTTTAAAGACAAACTCCACTCAGCTGAGCGAGCTGTCACAGGCTACAAGGACCCTTATTCTGGCAAGGTCATCTCACTATTCCAGGCAATGAAAAAGGGCCTCATTCTGAAAGACCATGGCATTCGTTTGCTAGAGGCTCAGATTGCTACTGGTGGAATCATTGACCCGCAGGAGAGCCATCGCCTGCCAGTTGAAACAGCGTATGAACGTGGCCTCTTCGACCAGGAAATGAACGAAATCCTCACTGACCCATCCGATGACACAAAGGGCTTCTTTGACCCCAACACTGAGGAAAACCTCACCTACCTGCAGCTGATGGAGAGATGTATGATAGACCCCGAGACAGGCCTCGCCCTTCTGCTGCTGAAAGAAAAGAAGCGTGAGAGGAAGACATCGTCCAAGTCTTCTGTTCGCAAACGCAGGGTTGTCATTGTTGATCCAGAAACAGGCAAAGAGATGTCTGTGTATGAGGCGTACCAGAAAGGGCTCATCGACCACCAGACCTATATCGAGCTTGCAGAGCAGGAGTGTGAATGGGAGGAAATAACCATCACCTCATCTGACGGAGTTGTGAAATCCATGATCATTGACAGAAGGTCTGGTCGGCAGTATGATATTGATGATGCAATCTCAAGGGGCCTGATTGACAAGTCCGCTCTCGATCAGTACCGTTCAGGAACTCTGTCCATCACAGAGTTTGCAGACATGCTTTCTGGAAACATGAGCGGTTCCCGATCACGTTCATCCTCCTTTGGCTCCTCTTCATCTTACAGCATGAGCCCTGCGCCCACCATAAAAACACCAGCAACCACATGGAACGACCCAACAGAGGAAACAGGTCCCGTGGCTGGAATCTTAGACACGGAGACTCTGGAGAAGGTGTCCGTCACGGAAGCCATACACAGGAACCTTTTGGACAATATAACCGGTCAGAGGTTGCTGGAAGCTCAGGCCTGCACAGGAGGGATTATTGACCCAAATACTGGAGAGAAATTCACTGTTGCAGATGCAATGAACAAAGGGCTTGTCGATAAAATCATGGTGGACCGTATCAGTCTGGCCCAGAAGGCGTGCAATGGATTTGAGGATCCAAGAACCAAAACCAAAATGTCAGCAGCCCAAGCCCTAAAGAAAGGCTGGCTCTACTATGAGGCTGGGCAGCGATTCCTTGAGGTCCAGTATCTCACTGGTGGATTAATTGAACCAGAATCCACCAGCAGAGTCTCCATTGATGAGGCCGTGAAGAAGGGCACCTTGGATGCTCGCACTGCGCAGAAGTTACGAGATGTTAGTGCATACTCGAAATACCTCACATGCCCAAAAACCAAGCTGAAAATCTCTTACAAGGACGCAATGGAAAGAAGCATGATAGAGGAGGGGACAGGTCTGAGACTGCTTGAGGCATCATCTCAATCAAGCAAAGGCCTCTACAGTCCCTATAGCATCAGCGGGTCAGGCTCCGCCACTGGGTCACGGTCTGGCTCAAGAAGTGGTTCCAGGTCCGGCTCCAGAAGAGGCAGCTTTGATGCCACTGGATCAAGTTTCAGTACAACCTTCTCTTCCACTTCCTACAGTTCACCAAGCTACGGCCGCCGATACTGATGAGTTTGAAAGTTAGGGAATGATTTTCTAAGGGAAGGATACACTATTAAACCACAGTGTTCACCAGATGCCTAATTCTTAGTGGAATAAGGACTAGCTTTATTCTGCTCTGCATGTGGTTGTTACAGGACTTTTAATATTTAATTTTTTACAAGTTGAATATTTTTGTTTATTGTATATTTCACATTTACTTTTAGTTATGTTTATATCATATCAGACTTTCTGATTACCGTACTGTAAGCAGCATATGCAAAAGCTGTTTATCATTTCCAATATCTATCGCAAAAAAAAAGTTTTAAGTGTACGTGATTTTTTTTTTTTTTTTTGGTTTTTAAAGTGTAATATCATAAGCATTTAATGTTCCACTTTACAATACAGTGTGTTACACTATAACCAAGCTGTTCATTACCATTAGCCTGAATGTTACAGAAAACCAAATTGGGTGTACAAACAAAACAATTCTGTACATGTGTATATTTCTGAATATAAGAGTTAGCTAAAGAACGATAAGTGCCACTCTGCAGAGCAGAATAACAAGTCTCCCAAACATGATAAACACACAATGCCAAGCTTCAAGATCTTCTCTCTACTGGGCGACACTGCCGCATATATTCTACCATCATCTGCTCCATTCCCAGTCGTCTGTCATAAAACTTTACAGTTTAGTTACAGCAACATGCTGACCTCAAAGAGCAAGTTCCCACAAATGGACGGATTAAACAGCCTATTGTGACAATAAACACCATGTGACAATTCTGGACACATCCAACCTCAACTCCAAAACATACAAGCCTCTGCCTTTCTGGACACTTTAAAAGGTAAGAGAATATTTACATTCAATCACCTCACAACTTTTGAAATTGAAATACTTCATTTTACAAGTCTACAGATTTCTTGGGAAGTAGGTGGTAACTACCAATTTACTTATTTGAAATTTCAACTTGTGGAACAGTTTTCTCAAATGTACTTTTTTTTGTTAGCAACAATAAACTGCTGATTAAAAACAAATACACATTTTTAATCGAGAATTAAGTGAGCAATTTTCCATTTTAAAATTTTCATTCCTTAAGTGCCTATTGTTGATTGTTGAGAATGTCGTTGATAAAAAAAAAAAAAAAAAAAAAGGACTTCAATTTACTGACCTGCCGAAGCTGCAACAAATCATCAATTTAGTGTCCTGCTGAGTGAAACTTAGACACAGCTGGATGGAAATTGTATGAATTGTAAAAATGGTATGATCAGCAGAAGTTATGCAGAATCCAATTAGACGTTTCCTGGAAAAGTATTGAAGAAATGAGCAGCTTTTTATTAACAACAATTTGGGGTAATTATTGTGGTAATTTTGGGGGTAATTAAAAAAAAATATGTGTTACTTGTTAAATTGTTTCCACCTATTTACCATGAAAAAATCCACATCTGTAAAATGAAGTCTTACCAAAATTTCTGGTTTATTTGTGCCATTTAATGTTTTTCATGTCCTGAAGTCTAATGTTCTTGTTCAATGTTCAATTCTTCTGTTTCAGAGATGTTCGTCTCCAGCTCTGTGCTCAGATGTCTTCCAGATACCTGTGGCGTTATTTTGAACTGTGACCTTCACTGTAATCAATGATTTTATGCAGCATAGCACCTACACACTCGCTCATACGATGTTTCATCAGGTTTATTGTGGATGATGTGTTTAACAGTGGACCCTTTTGAAACCTGCATCTTATCTTTAAGCATTTAAAGGCCTCAACCATGCTTTGTAAGTGCCTGCAAAATACTCTGTAACACTAACATGGGATGATGAGTATTATAAGATGGTGCAGTGGTTACACTGTAAATTGACTGACGCATGACTTCAAGTGCAATGCTAACCATAAAGGTATGATTACTGTGTTATCAGGTAAGCCTTTTTACAGTCCAGTGTGTCACAATCTAACTTTAGAATAACAGTTCAGTTTCATGTCAAAAATGATCATAAAAGATTTCTATTATTTGAATATGTTTTGTCCCTTCACAGACGAGTAATGTAATGTATGTACTGTATATTGATGATTATATAGATCACTATTGCTGAAAGCCATTACTTAACATTTCTTTTGAGAAAGATCTTTAAGCTTTGCCACCAGACCCAGTATTTGTATTTTCCACTACATATAATTGTTTTGATTTTAAATTCTCCTTTGTAAAGCAACACATTCAAACTATATCATTTTATTTTCGTACTCTATATTTCTGCTTTGCATGATTTACTAACATTAAAAAAAAGGTGCAAAAATGAAATAGATGTATTCATTAAAGCATTTGTTTTATTATGTTTCAAAAGGTTTGAAGGATGTATTTTAATGAGGGTTGTCAAGCCTTGGTTAAAATGGTGTATTTATAATAAAATGGTGACATGGAATTTTATTGTAACACCTTACGCTATGTAAATAAACGTGGAAATGAAATACTTTCTCTCAAGTTTATTTATGAAATCTTTTCAACAAATCATATCGACTTTAAATCTGATGAAAATGGGACTTTGAGATAATATGATACAATAGATTAATTTAAATGAACACAGACTATTACAGACAAACCTCTGTTTATTTACCTAATATATACTATACTATCTGCATTAACCACTTTAGTCTCCTTAATTGGAATGTTACTGAGTACATTTACCAAAGTACTTTTTCTATTCACTCTATTTTGATGCAACTTTATACTTTTACTCTATTATATCTCTGTTGCAAATACAGTTTTTACTGATACTGGAGACACTATACTGATGACACAGATAGTTGAAAGATGGCTTTAAAATGCAGTAGAAGACTGACATCTAGTGGCTGTCTCAGTATAATTCCAGTCATCAAGAGGAGGAGCAGTGAAGGTGCAAGAAACTTGCTGAAGAACACCTTCACAGTTCCCAATGAGCAGTCATGGAATAACTACTCACATGTCACATTAGTAATGGTTATAAAACCACAATTTGAAAATACAAGTAGTAGTTATGATAAAAGTGCAGAGGTGTGATCAGCAGTATTCAGAGTACTCTTCAGGAAGAATAGCACCTGCATGTTTATATTTTTATAATAGTACTATTATTACTGATGTGATAGTGATTAAGCTGCAATTTCTTGTTGATAAAGCTGATCAAGGTGGAGGGATTGCATATCCAGTCTGACCTGGGAACACATCAGGACCCCCATGAGGAGCCGAGAAGCATTGCTGTGGAGAGGGACGTCTGGATGGATGGATCATCTTATTACAAACTATTCATAGGTTTTACAATAAACAATATTCAGCCAATATTCCATTCTGAAATATGGAGGAGTGAGCTTCCTGTTATGTTAAACACAAGAGAAACAGTATATGAGAGCTGTCAGGAAGTGTCCCCTGCTACGATATACAATATTACAGGACTTATCTGTTGTGATTGAATAAGTGAGCCTCATGAATTTGACACATCTTTGAGCTTTATTTCTTGATAAACATAAGATGGCAGTCATATTTTCAGCTGGAGTTTAAAGACAATATTAAAACAAAACATACTAAATGAATAAATAAGTATTACGTTTATATAGGTCAAGGTTAAGCCATCATTGATAGTTTGTAGGGGACAGAAAGAAAAAAGATGATAGATCAATTCAGTAATTTTTCAGAATGGTTGCACATTCCAAAAATCAGCAGTATTCACAATGAAAACTACCACAAATACAATGTTTGGCCTATTTATTGATAGAAGTAACAATAGTCAAAAAAAATGCAAGAACATAGTTTTTTTTAATCTAATTTTTAAAATAAAACCTGGGGCAAAAGGGAAAATATTATCAATATGTCCCAATATTGAGAGTCAGTTGTATTTTTTTAACCTATGAAAGTGATTGGATAAGAGTGCCAATGTGAGCCAATCAGAGGCTGAGCAGGGCGAAGGCAACGAGAATGAGCCAATCAGAGGAAGAGGAGGGCGGGTCTTAATTAGAGCAGGAATGGCTTTCCAGCAGGACAAGCAGAGGGACGATGGCTTCACCTGCGTCGGCTACACTTGCAACTCTGCACGTTTCTAACTTGGAACATTGAAGCAAAGGTAAGCGTTACCTGTTTTAAACATGTGTCCGTTAAGCTGCATGTGTCTGACTCAACCGACACGCGCAAAGTGGCGACAAACAGCACTAGCTTACTAGTTACTGTTAGCATGCTAGCAGGGCATGTGTACAAACTGAGAGTAAACAAGAGTCAGATTCAACTCCGTCCGAACAAAACTGGTTTGATACAAACACAATTAGACGATATTTTACATGTAGACACGATACAACTACTACCTCTACAGCTGCCTTCATTCTTTGGTCATAGTTTAACACATAATTACACAAATTCGTATATTTAGTACACACAGACTGCCTTTATTGAGGCAACTGACTGTTAATGAGACAGGAAGTAATGGGTTTCATTTCACTTGACAAAACAGTCAATAAAGAGGTAAAGCTAAGTTTTGAATAACTTGTTAAGCACTTTGCTTTTCCTGAAAAGAAATGCTAGACGACAGCTTTTTGTTCTTTGCTGCAACAACAGATCAGCCAAAGCAGCATTATGTTAAAAATGGCATTTTGTGCAACAGCAATGTTCTTATATTCAAATACCAGATGATGCTAAATGTATCAAGCAACATATTTGATATTTCTTTGAGATTACCCCCAATTTACTACTGTAACTACCTCAGAATGTGTTGAAGATGTATGCTAATACACTGCTACTTTCCACCTAGAAGTTAGCAATATTGTGGTAATTTCTTTAATACATTTTCAGAAAACTTACAACTGTTTTTTGCTAAACATCCATCATGTCGAGCTAGTTTCTGTCCAGCTTGCGCTCAGAAGGCCGCTAAACTAAAGTGAGATGTTTCAGCTTAATTTCCAACTAAGATCAGTGAATTAAAGTACATTTTTTTATCATTTACACTCTAAATTCAACAATCAACAAAAAGGCAGTCAAATCAGTATTATTTAGAAAGGCATTTTATGAGATTTGGCAACACCACTGTCCTTAATATCAATCCCAGGTCTGCAGGAATTTGCCAGAGCACCATGTAGGTGCTAACTGAACACAAATGAATCATGCATGTAACACTGTGATCTGACCCTCTCACTGAAGTTGCATGATGCAGAAACAAGACCCCAATAACTTTATTACAAGACACTGTATAATCAGCATGATTTTGAAGCTGTTATTTTAATGTTGCTTCAGAATGCCTGAAAATACTTTAAGAGCATTGAACCCAAACCTTCTGTTGTCTGCCATGTAAGAACTCTGCTCAGTAGATCTCATATCACACAAACTTAATTAAGCATTTTTGGATATTTTTCCAGCTGTCATGGAGAAGACTCCTAAAGAAGATGCCCTAGTGCACATAGTTGCTTGTAGAGACAAATCCTTTCTGGAGGAAAGGTATATAGACTCCTTTAAAGGTAAGTGGTACATTTCTGATAATAAACTCTGTATTGATATTGAAGAGATATCTGTGTACTTGAAGAGTACTTGAAACTAGATTGGAATAGTCGGCCTGGCTAAACCTATTTTTTGTTATTAAGATGAGAATGAGTCAATAACTTGTGTGTGAAAACTTTATGATGTATTTATTATTGAAATGTTCTTGTAGATTTACCAGGAGCATGGCTATAATCATAGACAGAAATTCTTATTCCCTTTTTTGTCAGGATGGATATGAAGGCAAACAGGCGTTATTTGAGCGCTAAGAGGAAATTTGTCCACCGGCTGTGGTACTTCAACCAGTGTTACGCTGATGTGATGCTAATGTTTTCATGTTAATCTTTGGTCTAGGGAGAGGAGTTTTCACCCACAAGGACATTGCACCTTCCACATTTGTTGTTGAATATCGGGGGAGAACCTTTCCTGTCAAAGACACAAGACCTGAGAAGAAATGCAGTGACACTCTGAAGAATTTTTTGTTTGAGTTTTCATGGAAAGGAGAACGCTGGTGGTGAGTTACCTGCTTGTTGTTCACTTTTGTCTTAAGGAGACCTGGCTGGATTTTCATTAAGTGCATTTTGCTTGCAGCGTTGATGCTTCAAAAGAGGATAAGACCCTTGGAAGACTCGTGAATGATGATCACAGAAGTCCCAACTGTGAAATGAAGAAAGTGAATTATGATGGAAAGCCACATTTGTGCCTGTTTGCAGTGAAAGAAATAGCTAGAGGCGACGAAATAACTTACAACTACGGGAACTCCTCCTATCCATGGCGCTCAAAGGTAGATTTGTGTTATAGATTTAATTTTGCTTAAAATTTTCTGTCACTTGTCAGTTCATTATTTATTTTTTTTACAAATTTTGTCTCATAATTGAATGGTCTTATTATTTTTTGCCTGCATTTATTTATCCAGTTTAGTCCTAATATTCATTTAATGGTAACCCTCAAAGTCTTCATACATCTTGTCAACAAGGTTAATTTTAATTTTGACACTTTACTTTTCTGTTATTCTTCACATTTTCAGGATTCCTATGATGGATCAAATTCCTATGATGGATCAGATATTCATGCTAATTCAACACCAAAGAAGGAAAAGGTATGTAAAACTCTACATTTGGTGTTTTCGATATTCTTTTATAGTCTTTTTTGATTGCATGTTTTTCTGTATGTGTACTAATATAGTTATTTACGTCATGAACAAAACTTCTTGTTTTTTACCTTATTTCCAGTTTGAGGACTCAGAGGCAGCTTCGAGCTATGAAGATGCTGGCTCTGATGATGATGATGATGATGACGGTGCACCAATTTGTGACAGTGAAAGTGTTGCCAACAGCAACAGTCAGCTGGACGTCAGCGACAATTCTCTTGAAGATTTGGATTCCTCTCAAGATGTGATACGACATGACGCTTCATGCAGCCAGCAGGAGGACAAGGCTGCTGTCAGCTCTGATGAATCTGACAAGGATGAGGACTATGTTCCCCGCAAGTCATTGCGACTGCCTAAAGAATGTTCTTACACTACTAAAAACTATTGTTATGCTTGCGGGAAAGGTTATGCTAAAATTGCTAGACATCTTTTGACGCACGCTGATGAAGAGCCTGAGATCGCTGAACTTGCTACATTACCCAAAAACTCCAAGGAACGAAGAAAGTTACTTGATGAGTTGCGGATCCGGGGAAATTACAAACATAATCAAGAGGTTTTCAAGAAGAACTGTGGAAAGTTGAAAATGAAAAGACGACCTGTAACCAAGCCAAAAGAGGAGATCAGTGCTGAAATACACATTTACTGTCTATTTTGTAAATGTCTGCTCAGACGTGATGATGCATGGAGACATGTGGCCAGATGTGCTTCTAAGACAGCGGCAAACTCTGCAACAGATGAAAAGACAAGAGTCTTAGGTAAGATTGGTCCCACTGTCTGGAAGTTGCTACTAACAATGCAACCAGATGAGACTGCAAAGGCAGCTCAAAGTGACTACCTTCTATTACAGCTGGCAGCTAGTCTGGTAGATAAGTATGGATGTAGATATGATTACATCAGACAGAGGCTGCGAGAAATGGCAATGCTTCTGATAGCCCTGCATGAAAAGTCAATATTCAGCTTTGAAGAAGCAGTCAGATCCAAAAACTTCTACAAAGTTGTTGAGGCTGTTAAAGAAATGGCAGGTTTTGACGAGAAGATGCAGAGCTACGACAAACCAAATCTGGCTTTGAAATTCGGACATTCACTCAAAAAAATAGGCACCATTGTCCTCGCTGGAGTTGACGGCAATGAGCAGTTGATGAAAGACACAAAGAAATTCATGAAATTATGCGCAGAAGAATGGAGTGAGCTTGTCTCCAAAACAGCCGTGGATTCGTCGAGTGGACAAAAAGTAAACAGCCCGTCTACCATACCATTCACTCAAGACGTGCAGGTTTTCCACAGGTACCTGGAAAGAACAGCAGCTTCTGCGATCGAAAGCCTGGAGATGGATGGAAACCCAGAGGCCTATAGCGCGCTCTGCAGGGTGACACTAGCACAGGCATCAGTTTTGAACAAATGTGCACCTGAAGTTTCAAAAATGACAGTAGAGACATTCCAGGAGAGGGGCGACACCGTTCGAGTGTTATCCAAACGCTTCATCAAAATAAATGTTCCAAACGAAACTGGCCAGAACGTCGCCGTCTTGTTGACCTCTGATCTTGTCAGTGCAATAACGCTGCTTGTGAGCAAGAGACAAGCTTGTGGCATACACCCGGATAATCCTTTCTTGTTTGCAAAGCCAAACTCTGATTCTACCAGTATTTTTCACGGAGGGATCTGCATCGGGGCTTTTTCAAGTCTGTGTCGTGCAGGGAACCCGGAGCATCTCAGATCAGTGCATCTTCACAAGCACATTGCAAGAATCTTCCAGGTCCTCAACCTGGAGAACGATGAGCTCCATCACCTTGCTAAGCTGTTGGGCCACAAAATCCGGCCTGACAGGGAATATTACAGGTCGCCAGAGGCCGCTGTGGAGCTCGCAAAAATCGCAAAACTTATTCTGGCGATGGAAAAGGGTTCTCTGGAAAGGTTTAAAGGAAACTCTCTGGAGCAAATGGAGATTGAGGGTACGTGAAACACCGACAGTTGTTGTTTAGTAGAGACAGATAACAACTACAAGAGAAATCATTCTGTATATTGCTTTATCATTTTAAGATAAATTGGAGCCAGATGTGGAGCAGGGCAACCCTGGAAACAGTGATGCTGCGGTTGACAATGAAGAATCAGAGCTTTTACCTGAGCAGACTGGTGCGTCATGAAGAATTTGTTATTTGTGACACTGAAGTTGATCATGAACATTGTTGCATTGTTTCTTACATTTTATATAGAATTCAGATTCTCAGTTTTTGTATTCTTAACTTGTGTCTGTGGCCACAGTCTCTTAGCATCATCTTTACCATCATCATCCCATATGTTGGATGCATGGGGTTTATGTATATGTTCCATGTATGTGCTCTCTATGCTTTAATATTCATATTTTTTCCAGATGCTGCGCAACACCAAGCCGTCACCGAGAAGCAGAGCAGGCAACTGGACAGAAGTGCTGCTGCATCTTCATCAGAGAATGAACATGTAGGTGTTATAAGTGTAGAGTATGGGGAAATAATGGTTGTAATTCCCTTAAAGTGGAGTTTGCTCAGGCATGTGTGAGCTGACCAATCAGAGCAGACTGGGTCTTCAGGAAGCACGCCATAAAGAGACGAGAGCTAAAGCAGACAACAAAGTAGATTCTACAGACTGATAAATATGAGATTCTTGTTGTTTTATGTTTCATGAAATTACTTGTTCATAATTCCAGGTTGAGGACTCGGCAGAAGCCACCAGTTCTGATGAATCATGCATTGATGACGATTACGTACCTGACGAAGAATTAAGAAGTGATGACAGTTTAACCAGCAACAACAACCACATGACTCGCAGATTCCAGAAGAAGAACAGTCCAAATCCAGATTCTTCTAAACAGCAGCGCCTTGTGCAACAATCCACCAAAGCTTCAAGCATCAAGCAGGTGGAGGACGAGGCTAATGACAACCCCGACAGTTTTACCTCTGATGACGAGCCTGAAGGTCCAACCTTCACCAACATAAATTATTGTTACGTTTGCGGGAAAGGTTTAACCAAACTTTCTCGTCACCTTTTCACACATAGAAATGAAGTGCCCGAGATAGCTACAGTGTTTTGCCTGCCGTTACACTCCAAGGAGAGATCAGTTATGTTGAATGAGTTACGAAACAGAGGAAATTACCAACACAATGAAGAGGTTTTGAGGACTCACTGCGGAAAACTGAAAGTGAATAGAAAAAGACCAGGCAAGAGAAGTGATTTGAAAGCATTGGCTTTCTGTCTGTATTGCAAAGTCATGCGTGGTCGTAAGGACATGTGGCGACATGTGCAAAGGTGTGCCGCAAAGAGGTCCTCAAAATATCGAACGCCTGCGCAGAGGAAAATCTTAAGCTTGGTTCATGCTGCACAGTCAACAGACCTCACGGAGGTCTCATCAGATGTCAAGAAGGTCATAGAGAGCCTGAAGAGTGATGAGGTTACCTCTGTAATTTTGAATGATCCCCATATACAGCAGCTGGCACAGTGTATTTACCGCACGAACGAAGGTAAAAAAAAACAAGGTACGTTTACAAATAGACTGAGGCTAATGGGAAGACTCCTGTTGAAATTAAGAGACAAATCAATAGATAGCATTGAGGATGCTGTGAAACCTCAGAACTTCAGCAAAGTTGTCGAAGCGGCCAAAGAACTTGTTGGTTTCAATGAGGAAACAAAGACCAGTGCCAAACCAAGTGTCTGGTTGCATTTGGGAAATTTGCTTCGGAAAATTGCCGCCATTAACTACGCCAGGGCTTTGAAAGAGGATGCTGATAAACAGAAGGTGGAAGAAGTGGAGACATTCATGAAGTTGTGTGAGACAGAATGGGCCTCTGTCCACCAATCAAAAACAGCTAACAACGCACCAACCATCCCCTTCATTCATGATGTGCAGCTTCTCTTTCAGTGCTTGGAACAGACGATGGCATCTGGAGTTGAAAGTCTGACGATGTACGAATGTCCTCAGGTCTACCACGCACTTCTCAGAGTGACAGTCGCCCAAGTGTCAGTCTTGAACAAAAACATGGCGGAAGTTTCAAAAGTTACACTGAAGTCATTCAATGAGAGGGATAAGACTGAGCCTCATGAGGACGCTGCTGTTTGCCAGTCACAGTTGGATCAAATTCTCTCCAAGCACTCTGTGGAGATCAATGTCAGGAACAACAAGGGCAGAAAAGTTGCTGTTACATTGACCCCCAAACTGCTCGATGCTTTGACACTGCTTGTGAGTAAGAGAGACACGTGTGGTGTACATGAAAAAAATGTGTTCCTGTTTGCAAAACCTACTGCCACGTGGATGAGCTTCTACCAAGGACACGTGTGCTTCACCGTGTTTGTAGGTCGGTGTGGCGCAAAGAACAAAGTGAATCTCAGGTCTGTGTGTTTTCGTAAGCACGTTGCAAGATTTTTCCAGATTCTCAGCCTCGCGAATGAAGAGCTTGAGCAGCTCGCCAAACTGCTGGGCCGTGACATCCGAACCGACAGAGAGTACTATCAGACGCCCGAGGCCGCAGTCGACATTGCAAAAATCTCGGAGCTCCTGACAGCAATGGAGAGTGGATCTCTTGAAAGATTTGAAGGAAAATCCCTCGAGGAAATTGAGATCGCAGGTATGTGTCCAGTTCAATAGTTAACGGTGCTCTGTGGAGTTTCCTTTTATCATAATTATTGTGTCAGTGTCACATACATATCTTGCTTTTCTTTGAAGATGAACTGGAGCCGGATATGGAGCAGGAAAATCCTGAAAAATGTGACGCTGAAAGGGATGAATCTGATGTTGAAAACAACAACTGTGATGCTGGGGACGACAATGATGAATCAGAAAGTTCTTTACAGCTGAGCGGTATGTTAATGCACAGACTCCAAATATCCAGTGATCTGGCTTTTATATTCTTTTAGGGGTGCGTGAGTCACAGTCCTGATCAGAGCTGCTGTAAATCGTTTATAAGAATTGGTTAGGAAGCTAGAAAATCATTGGAGCCTGGTGACTTGGAGTCAGGTTTGGATTTAAAAGAAACCCTGTGAAATGAATAGGCAGGAAATGTTTGACTTGCTTAGTTGAATGTTACTCAAACAAAGATTTAATTAGGAAATTGTCTATAATCTTCTCACGTAGCTGTACCTCTGTCTCTCCTTCAGGTATTTTTTCCTCAAAAGCATCCTGCTCAACAACAAAAAAACCCAGCAAAAGTTCCAGATATTTTCCCAGTCGCCTTTCCGGTTATTCTGTGAAGAAGCGTGGCAGAGGCAGGCCCAGAAAGCAGGAGCGTAAAAATGCGGCATCTGAGTTGAAGGATGTGAGCACTGAGAAGAATGACTGGCCAGAGGAAACACCTGAGAGCTATGATGTGAACACACCTGAGAAGATATTGTCTCGTAGCAGTGAGAATGCAACAAGGATGTCTTTCAGTGATGACGATGAAGACATGAATGTAGACTTTGACATGGACTTTGACTCCTTTTCAACAGCTGAAAAACCCAGCAACTCTCCTAGTCCCATCTCCGATTCTTCAGTGAAGAATTGGGACCGAGGCAGACCCAGGAAACAGGAGAGTGAAAATAGCTGCAGCTCTTTGTTTCTGGCAGATCTTTCCTCCTCAAAAGGTTCCCTTTCAACAACTAAAGAACCCAGCAACTGTTCTAGATATTTACTCAGTCCCATTTCCGATGGCTCTTTGAAGAAGCGTGGCAGAGGCAGGCCCACGAAGCAGGAGAGGGAAAAAAATGCGGCATCTGAGTCTAAGGATGTGAGCACTGAGAAGAGTGACTGGTCAGAGGAAACACCTGAGAGCTGTGACATGAACACACCTGAGAAAACATTGTCTCATAGCAATGAGAGTGCAACAAAGATGTCTTTCAGTGATGACGATGAGGACATGAATGTAGACTTTGACGTGGACTATGACTCCTCTTCAACGACTGAAAAATCAAGCAAATGTTCCAGATATTCTCCCAGTCCCATCTCCGATTCTTCACTGAAGAAACGGGGCCGAGGCAGACCCAGGAAACAGGAGCGTGAAAATAACTGCAGCTCTTCGTTTCTGTCAGGTCTTTCCTCCTCAAAAGGGTCACTTTCAACGACTAAAGAACCCAGCAACTGTTCTAGATATTTACCCAGTCCCATTTCCGATGGCTCTTTGAAGAAGCGTGGCAGAGGCAGGCCCAGGAAGCAGGAGAGGGAAAAAAATGCAGCTTCTGAGTCTAAGGATGTGAGCACTGAGAAGAGTGACTGGTCAGAGGAAACACCTGAGAGCTGTGACATGAACACACCTGAGAAAATATTGTCTCACAGCAATGAGAGTGCAACAAAGATGTCTTTCAGTGATGACGATGAGGACATGAATGTAGACTTTGACATGGACTTTGATAGTGACGAGGACATCAGAAATGAGGAATATGTTGGAGATGGCGACTCAGTTGTAGTAGATAAGACCAAGCAGGACAATGACAGCAGTGATGCCAGGAAGACCGACGGCTCACCTGAGTATCACAGCAGTGTTGCAAACCTTGAAGAGGCTAAACATGTCACGAAAGATGATCCAAGGAAAGGAGCGGGAAAAAATGGGGGGAGCAGACGTTCCTGTGCCACTTTAAATACAGGTAAAATTCCACTGGTGTCTCAAGAGGAGTCAAAGAAATCAAACACATTTGTGAGTGTCTGTACAAAAGTATGTTCCAATCCAGTAGATATCAAGCATCATGTCAGTGAATAACTTCAGACTTTTACTTTTGAATGTCACTAGAGGAAAAGTCAGATTATCACCACAGTCATTAGAATTTTCTCCTCGTGGGATCTCGAGAGTCTGAAGCAACATTCACGTCAATCCATCCAATAGTATATTCATTTATTTTAGAAGTATAACAAGAACTTTATTTAACACCCATATTTGATTTGATAATTTATAGAAAAGAACAAATTACTAGCTGCGATGGCCGGCATGAAAGAAGTGAAGATATTGATCCCAAAACTGGACATTGTGAGTATCTAATTTCTCTCCACATTTTCATATTATAATAAAGTATCCAGCTCTATTTATAGATACACATTTGGCAACCACATCACGGTTCTGTGGTTCAGTGGCTGATGTGACCATTCTGTTTTTGTTTTGTTTTTTAAATACTTTTGATGATAAATGACAAGAATATAAAACAAAACGTGGTTTTCCATTTTAACATGAAGTTTAATCATTTGCTGATTTGCCGTCTTGTTCCAGACGAAGTTGAAGGATCCAGCCCACATTTCCAGGTTGTCATCTGTGTCTAATTCTGTCAAGCAACCGCTGAAAGATCAGCCCGTGCACGATGTGAAAAACCAGAGTCCAACAGCGTTCACAAACACAGATGACAAGATGAAGCCGAGCGATGAAAAGGTGGGAACACGCACTTCTTCTGAGTTGAAATGATATGTCAGGTGGTTGTAGAAGAAGAGTATTTAGTCACTTTAAATGTGAAAGAGCATTTAAAATTGAATCACTTTGAAGTCATTTGTTTTAATATAATCATTTGCGTCGAGTCCTTAACATCTCAAATCTGAATGAATACATGTTTCTCATTGAGAGCTGGTATGTGGAGGTTGATTGTTGCATTATTTCTTCTGCACACTGCAGAAAAAAGATAAAAGATTCATCTACAATTTCATATTTCTTACATGTTTTAAGTTCTTGAAATATTTATTATTCTTTGTTATTCAGCCGCCAAGAATACACCATTTTCAATTATTTAGGTGCCAAAACAAACATAATAACCAAAGAATTTACACAGACTAGTTAAAATCAAATATTGCTTGTTCTTTATTTCTCTTGCATGTCAGACGATTCAGATGACCTGCTCGTGCTGTAAGAAAAGCATGATGAAGGGTCAAACGGCTTTCCAGAAGAAAGGATTCACAGACGTCTTCTGCTCCAAAAACTGCCTGTTTGAAATATTTCCCATCAACAAACCAGCTGCCAAGACCTGCCATCACTGTCAAAAGTGAGTCTGTGAAAAACATCCTGATTATGTCATCGTATCCATCTGAGTAAACATTATCTTTGTGTCAGCGTTTATCCACCACGTCAAAAAGCTGATAACAAACTGTCATCTCACCTGCTTATTCTGTCAGGACGATATTGCAGCCTCAGGACCTCATCATGGCTGCAGTGGACACTAAGGGAACTATGAAGGACTTCTGCAGTGTGACCTGTTTGAGCTCCTTTAAGTCCAAACCTGAGTCCAGCCAAACGCCACCATCAGTCTGCAGCAAGTGCTCCAAGTCCTGCACTGTAAGCAAAAACATTTTTTCCTCCAACTTGAAATCATTGTCAGCAAAACTTCTGATTTAAACTGTCGAGTCTTTGTTGCAATCACTGAGCCTTTATCATTATTCTCTACAGATCACGTGCGAGGTCACACTGTACAAAGTCGTCCACAAGTTTTGCAGCGGCTCCTGCTTTGACGACTTCCTCAAGGACAACACGGACATCTGTGAGAACTGCAGCACCACCTGCACCAAAAAACCACTGATGCTGAAGCTGGAGGAGGAGACCATAACCATCTGCAGTGGCTCGTGTCTGGACGAGTTCATAGAGGTGCAGAAATATCAAAACTTAACTTTGGTCGCTCTGATTGAGAAATACAGAAAACACAGAGGAATCTCGCAGATGATTTACTGTGTATTCACCAGTTTCACTGAAGCAGAGGTACAAATTCAACTGGGTCGCCAGTATGTTGTTGAGCTGCAATTACCATTTATATTAACAGTGAGGGTGATTTTCTGTCACAGACCTCTTCTGAGATGAAAAAAAAAACGTGTCACAATTGATTCATTGATTGATTGACTTAAGTTTCGACCCTCATTACTTTTCAACACACCAGTAGTGTCAAAACAATTGCATCGGTCAAAAAGTTCATTTCATAACAAAATTACATATTATTTTGCAGCTTGGTCTTAAACAAAGTTGACATGCGTCTTCACTGATTTTAAGTTTTTGTGAATGAGATAATTACATTTTCTACCCTTCTGCTTCTGTTGATACGCAGTTTAAAAACAGGCCCTGTCGATGCACCAACTGCCACATTTCTCTTCCGTGTTCAGAGATGATTCACGACAAAAGCAGTGAGAACATTGTGGAGCTCTTCTGCACTCGCAACTGTGTGGCGTCATACAGACTCGCAATTAAATACAAGCTTCACGGTAAGGGAGGCAAGAAAGTTTTGTTTTTTTTCTTGATACTCGTCCTCGTCTTTTCACCGTCTTTGTCCCCTTTGGCAGGAATTGAGATCAACGATAATGCAGCATTAAAAGACACAAGGGACTTATTTTGGGGGATGATGCAGGAAGTCTAGATTGAGCCATACAACTGTGGATTTTAAGGCTTATCGGACTCTCAAACACTGCACAGTTATTAATAATACTATCGCACTATATGTTAAAGTTATCTTAAAGATTAAACAGGAGAAGTTAGAATTGTTGACCTATACTGTACATTGATAAACATTTAAAATGACCTTTTGTCTGCTAACAGCTACGTTATTATGTTACACTTGTTTCTGTTTTTCCCTCTCAGGTAAAGAAAACTCAGCTCAGTTGAACAAGAAGAAAAGAAACATGAAACTTTTCAAAGAGAAATTGAGTACTGTAAGTATATTTCATACAGTATATTACTGTATTATACGAAAAGCTGAGAGAGAGATGACAGTCCGTCTGATTCTTTTTCATTTGGTAAAATTGTAAAAATTCCGGGCTTCTAACCACTGTAGTGTAACTGTGCATCATCTGACAGGCGGACTCCACTGTAAACAGAAATGTTGCATCTCCAGCTGCTGAGCCGGACACACCAACGATCATCATTGCAGACTCGTCCGTTGTTTGTTGCCTCTGTGGGAAAGAACTGCCAAAAGGACAGACGCTTTACCAGACAAAGAGCTCACCAGAGGTTTACTGCTCAGCCTCTTGCCTCTCTGAAAGGCATCCCAGCAACAAATTAGGCACCAAAAGTTGCTACAACTGCCTTCAGTAAGTCCAAAACCAGTATTTTGATTGGTAGGATTCAGCAAGTACTAGGAGGAAATGAGTATCCATTATAGATCACATAGATTTATGAGTTCCATCTGAGTAAAATGTGTGTTTCTGGATGAAATCTAGCACTTTCCAATTATGGATACAGTTGCAGATACTTATCCCTCATGATCATCTGGCACACACTGCCTTAGATTTAGGAGACTGAAGTATTGGAGGCAAACCAACTCAACAAAGCCCCCACAATGCACCTGACAGAATGTCATCCTGATCTGACTCCCTCAGGGTGATAATGCGACCTCACAACATGATCCTGGCTCCGGTGGATGATTCAGGAACTGTAAGGGAATTGTGCAGCAACACCTGCCTCACCTCTGTCAACTCCAAGAGGAACAGGAGCTGTAGGATGTGCGGCAGACTTGCCTTTGTAAGTTAAGAAAAAAACAAACTTTTGTTTTAAACCTTTATTTGACTTCATTGCACAGTGATTTTAAACATTGAGGACATATGAAAAGTAGATATTTTTTCTCTGTTTACAAAGATTAGCCTGCAGTAACATGCACATCTTCCCTTGTCATCCTCAGTGCAAAGTCAGGCAGAGCCTGGATGGCTTGATGCTTAAAGTGTGCAGCGACGCCTGCTTCATCAACTACCACAGAGTCAACAACTTCCCTGTGTTCACCTGTGACATCTGCAGCTCCGTCTTTATCAACAAACCTCTCATGCTGAAGAGGGAGGACGGCAGTAAAACCATCTGCAGTGAAGAATGTCTGGTGAAGGTCAAAGAGGTGTGGAAATTAAACGCTTTCGTTCATCGTTACTTCATTTGAAAAATGCAGTCAGCAGTCTTGAGAGACGTGCTGGTATTTAAACTGCATATCATACATTTTCCTGTCTTTTTAATGACTTTACAGAACATTGAGACCCCTCAGATGTGCCCCATGTGCCAAACATCCCATCAGATGTCAGACATGGTTGAAGACAGGAATGACGAGGGCAGTTTGGACTTCTTCTGTAGCAACAGATGTATGATGGTGCACAAGGCTCAGTCTGTCACTGTGTCAGGTACCACAATCATCACAATTTTTTCTCTCTTCACTGCTTTTATTTATATCGCTACGGTACTTTTAAACTGAAATACAGAATAATGTTTGAGCTGTGATGGCAGTTTACAATCAAAAGACAGAATTGGTCGCATTTGGCTGCTTAATTTGCTCAGTTGAGCATCTCTAGCTGAAAAAAAACATTCTTTCTAAATCATAATTTGACCCCTTTTTACTACGTCTTCATAGAAAGGAACAGCCCACCACTGGAGGAAGAAGACATAAAAGAAGTGAAGCCATCACTACCAAATCTGGGCTCTGTGAGTATTATGTGTGATGATTATTATATGCAGATTCAAGGCCCGACATGAAACCACATTTCTGTATATCAGTGTTACTGATTTACTGGCTGATAAGTAATGTCACTCGAAGGTGAGCTTCAGTGTGTGAATGATCACAATGAACTAACTCGATCACTCTGTTCACTCCTCAAGATAAAAGAAGAGCCCAGTGATGAAGAGTACAAACAATATTTTTCATTCTCCATATCAGCAGAGGACATCAAGGATGAGCCTAAAGTGGCGAAGGTAGGACAGATGATACGTTTCGTAGGATGAGAGATGATGCTGTCGTCACTGATATTGAAGAGTCAAACAGGAGTAGACACATGATAGTGGACATGCTGTTACTGCATCTTCACCCTTTTTCTGGTTTTGACAGGAGGACTTGAAGATTGGTTCAGTCTTCTCTTTCACGGATCAAGACACATCCACAGAGCCCACCGAGACCAAGATGGATTTGACTGCGTCTTGCTCCAACTGCAAAAATGCGCTGGTGGACGGAGAGACTGTTTATCAGAGGAAGAGCCATGCAGAAATCTTCTGCTCATCTCCCTGCCTTTTGAATTTTTACCAAATGAAACAAGCCAAAAACACCTGCCACTTCTGCCTTCAGTGAGTCATACAGTCGTTTATTTTTCATGAATTTTAGATTAATTTCAACTAAACTCATCTCAGCTGATTGTACATATTTATTTTTATTTTTAAATATTGCATACATTGAGATGATCTCACCCCTCCTCCTTCTCTCAGGGAGATGACAAATCCTCGGGATGTCCTGCAGGCCCCGGCAGATACTGAGGAGACGATGAAGGATTTCTGCAGCCAGGCCTGCCTGTCCTCATTCAACTACAAGAGAATCACGTCCGCCAAAATACACATCAAGCCCGTCGCGTCACGCTCTCAATGCAGCATGTGCAGCAGATATTGTATTGTAAGAGACAAGGGAACACATTTGTTTCTTTACTGTAGCCTAAATAAGTGTGTTTTTTTCCTAAATGTAGTTAGGAAACATTATTCTGGGAAGTTTCTATAATGAGCCCCCAAGTTTATATGAATAATTGATCACTTTTGTTTATCCTCCTGCAGAGCAGACATGAGATCATACATCAGGACGTCGTCCACAAGCTCTGCAGTGAGCCCTGTTTTCTGCGCTTCTGCAACATGAACAATCTGTCCGTTTGTGTGAACTGTGGCTCCCACTGCAACACACCCGTGGTGCTCAAGATGAAAGATCGCAGCAAAAAACTCTGCAGTGCCGAGTGTCTGGCTCAATTCAGGAAGGTAAAGAAATATTAAAATTCTCTTAAAAAAGATTATTTGGAAAAATATGGAAAATTGTTTTCTAAATGAAATAGATTTGTTTATGTAAAAGGCAGCGATAAAGGACGATAAAATAACTAAAAAGAATACTTGGAGAATATAAAAAAAGAAAGAAGTCCTTTATCTTTATAGAAACTTATTGTTATCATGTTCTGCTCTACTTCTGCTGTGGTACTTCTGCTTAATTTTCTCTCTGTACTGTTTTATGACTTTGCAGAAAACCCAAACACAGCAGCCGTGTGCCATGTGCTGCACCGCACGTTCAATGACAGACATGGTTGAAAATGAAAACAGTGAGAATGAGGTGGAGCTGTTCTGTACCACCAGCTGTGTGATGGCATCCAAGATCCAGGCTGTCAGTGCATCAGGTACTGGACTGTAGTTATTTCTCTCTCTCTGTCTAAATTGAAGCTGTATTAAGGGGATTCCTCTTTGAGACTATAACTGATACAGTATGTGTGATATTATTAATTTCCTCATTCATTTGTCAATTTCTTTTTCTCTACAGGTCTCCCGCTGGATTGTGACCACTGTGGTAAGACCACAGTACCGGCCTGCCACCTCGCCATGTCAGACGCCTCCATCAGAAACTTCTGCACTCTAACCTGTGCCATGACTTTCAAGGTAATACAACTTACAGATTACAAAGTGTTCAAAACTCTTATTTCTTTGATTAGCTAACCAGAAGTTGTGCAAGAAGTAGCTGAGTTCCTGTTTGAGTAACATTTGGCAGAAACCACAGTGATCTGCTGGTCCAGGAAGTCACCAAGACTTCTAAAATTAGAATATGTCACAATTATCAACCAATGACCTTGTTGCTGAAAGGCACAAACGGAGATCAAGAGGCAGACTTTTTTGTATAGAATTAAAAGATATAGAATATTGTCCTTGTTTAAGTTGGTTTGAATTTCATGTTTTCATGTTACCCATCTGTGAAACGCAAATGGTACAATAAATCAAAATAAAGGTTTGTGGTGTAAAGGATAAGTAGTTATAGAGAAAGAATGGGAATAGATGATGAACATGCTGTTGTGTTTATTAAATCACTACTGCTTACATTAAATCGAAGCACATTATCAACAATTCCCTTAAATCCACCAAGACAACAGTAGACTTATCAACTGGGATCAGCTCCATTCATCAAGTGACTCTTTTGAAGGACAAGTGAATACAGCTAATGGATGCATGTTACACTTGAAGTCCTCCAACATATTCAGATCACTTTCATAGAGGAGTAAAGAAACAAGAAATTATTCGCGTTTAAGAAGCTGGAATCAGAAACTATTGCTGCCACCCAAAAGACTTTGCACTGGTTGACAAGTTCCTTTATCATAGTTGGTCTGTTTACTCTTTCATACTTGATACCACATCTGTCAGTGAAACCTTTGCTCATTTTTTGCTTTTTTTTGCCACAGGAGACCCAGAATGTTGACAGTAACCCGACAGCGGCCTCCGACCAACCACAGTGTGATTTACACAAACCACCAGAGAAACTGCTTTGTGCCCAGTGTCGGTGCATTTTAAAAACTACACCAGAAGTCGTTCAGAAAAAGGTGTGTTGGATCTGTCGTTTTTAAGATACCGGTAGATAGATCAAAATCTGTGTTGGGAAGGAAAAATGGTGTCAGTGGATCTCTAGAAAATGTTAACATACACTTCGACATCGATGTGAATATATTTGTGTGTTTGTGCGCAGGGCAAAATGAATTTTGTGTGTAGTCTGGCCTGTTCTGAAGAGTTTAAGAGAGTCAACAACATCATGGGCAAATGCGAATACTGTAAGAATGAGAGGATCGTCAAAGAAGTCAAGAAAGTTGACAACAAAGACTGCTACTTCTGCAGCGACGGTAAGAGAAGGATCAGTGGACGGACAGACAAATAATTCAGGATAAAAAAAAAAATCATGTACGTCCCTGATCCTCTCCTTTCTTTCCTCCCAGGCTGCAGGATGCTCTATCACCATGAGCTGAAAGAGAAGTGGGGGGAGTATTGTCACTGTTGTGCTTACTGCCTCTCCATCTCTAAGACAGTAGTGACTGTTCAGTATAAAGGCACTGAAGAGGAGTTCTGCTCCGAAGACTGCAGCGCAAATTACAAAATGCTCTCCTGCCATGTAAGTACAGGTGCCTCAAACTGTAATAGGCATCTCCAAATATTCTTACGTGATGTAGACCAAATAATTGATTTACACAGTAATCAGGAAATAAACCAATAAAGAATTAGATTATTAATTCCAGCCCTACCTGCTAACCATAATGGTATGATGACTGTGTTATTAGTACACTCTGCTTTCCTTCAGGTTGCCAAGTGTGACACCTGCGGTCATCAAGGGAACCTGAGGCAGAGTCTTCCCATCCTGGGAGAAGTCAAACACTTCTGTGACCTGAAATGTCTCCTGCATTTCTGCAACAAAAAGGTCCAGACGGTCGACACAGGTGTGTCATTGTCATTGTTTTTTTTGTTTTTTTTAAGGAGATTGGATCCGCCTGAGGACCTTGAGTTTGACTTTATGTTTATATTAATTGTATGAAATGTTATGAGATAAATGACTAACAGCCTCTGTTCACTCCTCTTTGTCTCCTCCCAACAGTCTCTTCACCTTCCAGACCTGCGGGCGCGGTGGAGTCCTCCCCGGTCATCGCTAACGTCATCTCACTCGCTGGCGCTTTGGCGAAGAAGCACAGAGCCTCTGCCAGCTCTGCAAAACAGGGTACATCCCTTCACACACATACACACACATTATGTTTGCACTGGAGAAATGCTATTAATTATAAAAAATCTGTGTGCTTCATATGCTTCCTTGACTTGTTTGTTCTTCTGATTTAAACTCTGTTCTCCCTCCACAGTCTCTGTCTCTGACATTCAGACGAAGGTTGTTGGACATGTAAGTTTTCTCCTAAAAACAAAATGATCTGTGCATCACGACCAAACAATACTTGAATTAGCCAAGGTAGATGTGTGAGACTTTAAAATGCAGAACATTTTCTTGAAGTTTAAGTTATTGTTGTTGTTGAAGATGTTGCCTTTATTTGTCTGCTCCCAGGCCAGTGTTCAAACCGTCCCCAAGGAGCTGAAGAACAAGTCCATGCTCTGCACGCCGTTGGTCCACAATAAAGGAGTTTCCTGTACGACGCAGACCGTCGATACGGAAGCACAGACAGGTAAACTTCACTTCCAGGATTGTTAAATGCACAGTCAGATTACCTTACTCTACACGAGAGTTTGATGTGTTGGTTTGTTTGTTTTGTCTGTTTTATGCAGACAAATGTGGCCCAACAGTCCTGCCGGTCCCGGTGCCGGTGTTCGTTCCTGTGCCTATGAACATGTACAGCCAGTACACACCGAAGCCTGTGTGCCTTCCCATACCGGTACATAAAACACCTCTGAGACTTCTTGCAAAACATTTTACTTTTTACTATTATCACAGACACATATCAAGTATCAGGGCTTTACACTCAATTCCTTCAGTTTCACACTACAGGATCATTTGGGCAGATAATCCACTCCGACCAGTCCGTATAGGTAACACCCCTGCAGTGGTTGGGAGGGGCTAATCAGACCCAAAACCTGCCAAGTTATCCTCTAGTTTGGGGCTAGCATGAGGCTCCTCTGTGATCCAGCCATTTCAGACACATAACAGCAACATCCTCAGTTCAGTCCAGCCAGTAACCTCTACCAAAGTCTCTCTGCCGGCTGCCGGCGAACGATCCAATAAATCAGGGTGTTTACAGGTCTACTAAAAGTCTTAAAATGTCTTCAGTTTAATGTAAAAGACATAAAGTTACTCTAATAACCTTAATCCTACATAAAACCTAGCTCTGAATGAGATTACATATACGTGATATCATTATACCTAACTGACTGCAGTGCTTGAATAAGAAAAAAGGTGTTTTGGCCAAAAATGGCTCTGGAATTTTGTTAAAAAGGAGCTTAAAATCTTTCCCAAACTGTCTCCTCTGCAGCTGCCTGTTCCCGTGTTTCTTCCTGTTATGTCAAACAGCCCAGAGAGAGAAGACGGGCAGAAGGACGGAGTGGTGACAAAAGAGGGACAAAGACAAGAGATTGACACATCAAACGGTAAGATATTTGATGAATAGAAAAGTGAAGTGATGAAATTTGTTTTCGAGGAAGGAAGGAAACCAAAGTTTCAAGCTAGTGAAGAAACCATTTCAGCTTTTCAGTAACAGTTTATTCAACCACAACATACAGAGGAAGAAGAAATAAAACATAGAGTAATGTTCACAAAACACAGCACCAGAGAAAAGCTCCATGAATTTTAATTTTGCAAACCTCCCATCAAAGCGCAGGATTATGCAAAAAAAAAAAGTGTTGAATCTGTTATTTTTGTTTGGTCTCTAAAAGAAAGGGAACACGTTTTATCTTCAACTTTTCATCATTTGTTTCAGAGCACAAGAGTAACTGTAGTGACGCTCTGCATGCAGATCACCATGGTGCTTTCAAAGACCAGGAGGACTCGTTCTCTGACACCCACAAAGATACGCCTCCGCATTCACAAGTGTGCGAGTCCAGTGCGCCTCAACCTGATCTCCAAACTCCAGCTCCTCTTCCTGCTCCCGCTCCTGCTCTTCCTCCTGCTCTTGCTCCTGCTCTTCCTCCTGCTCATGTCCCTGCTTCAGCTCCTCCTCCTGTTCCTGCTCTTCCTCCTGTTCCTGCTCTTCCTCCTGTTCCTCCTCCTGCTCCCATCCCTGCTTCAGCTCCTCCTCCTGTTCCTGCTCCTGCTGTGGAGATGCGAGAGGATCCCCGCAGCTCACCGAGCTCTTCTACTGACCCTCCACTATTACAACAAACTGTGGGGAAAGTCCACAACAAGAACAAGGTAACAAAGCACCTGGGGAATGAGTTGAAAGGGTGTTGTTTTAACTTCCCTGTGGTGTAATCATGTCTCTGCTCTCAATCAAAGGGTCGTAAGCTGCACCAGTCGTCCAAAGCAGCTAAGGCCGCTTCAAGGAAGCACCGCGAACTGAAGAGTCGTCGTGGAGCTGATGCCTGGAGGAGATGGATACAGTGGAGGGAGTCACAAACCGACCCGGACCTCGTTTCTTGTATGTTTTTTCTGTCTTTCTTCCCTTTTTTTTATAATTCAGCTTTCAGTAGTCTTACCCTTGGATAACACAGGGAGCTCTGGTAGCCAAAATGTTTACAGTGTATGCTGCATACATACCTGCAACCTCTTTTGTCTGCCTTTCACTGTCCAACAAAGACGAAAATACTAAAATCTGAAAAGTCAGTCTCATTCCCAAAATGGGAACTCATCAAACACACGAGGAATGAGATAAGAAGGGTTTCACTGCTGTCTGAATCAGAAACGACATGGCTGACACATCCTTCCTCTGACTCCTCTATCAGCTCCTTCTTTGACGTTCAGTAAGGATGTTCATCGCTGCTCAGCGGCCGAGCTCAGTGACGGCCTCTGTTGTTTCATCACTGAGGTGAAACGACCCGACGGAGAGCCGTACTCCCCCGACAGCCTGTTCTACCTCTGCCTCGGCATCCAGCAGGCAAGATCAGCAACACTGTTCACACATTTTCAGTTCACTATCTCTGACTTCGTTCTCTCTCATTCCAAACCTCTGCTATTCGTGGATGTGATGATGTCATGATGATGATATTATTTGGGACAACACCGATTAAGATCACACACTTTCTGTTGTTTTGTCTGACTGTGGCTGTTTCTCTGCAGCACCTGTTGGAGAACGGTCGTATGGAGAACATATTCAGTGACCCCATCTTCAAAAAGTTCTCCGTCAGGATCACCAAGATCCTGAAGGGTTTCAAACCCTCAGCCACAGCCAGCGGTGAGTCATCAGGACTTGTTTTTCTGCGTTGGATCAACTCAGATTGACCAGATTTAAACACGCCTCTTTCTTCTCCTCTGCAGGTTTCATCTATTCCCGTGTGGAGGAGGAGTTCCTGTGGGACTGTAAGCAGTTGGGTGCGTACTCCCCCATCATCCTCCTCAACACTCTGCTCTTCTTCAGCTGCAAGTACTTCGGCTTCACCACGATGAAGCAGCACCGCCAGCTCTCCTTCGCCCATCTCAGGTGCTGCTCCAAAACCAACCAGAACAACACCAAGACCAGCTTCCTGCGCTTCTACCCGCCAAAATCCTTTAACGAGGCAGAGACAGGTACCAGTATGGCTGAGGCTCTAACTGAAGTGATTGCACTGTAATTCAGATCTAAAAAACAGTCCTCGTACGGCGTGTAAACATCTGTACGTTAGTGTTGCATTTCATTTGGAGAATTTCTGCGTCTTCTTGTCAGATGCAGACGGCGTCCCAGCTAAGAGGCGTAAGAGAGATCAGAGTAAAGAGGGCGTGCTGGAGATGATGGAGAACCCAGAGAACCCCCTCCGCTGTCCAGTCAGACTCTACGAGTTCTACCTCTCCAAGTGGTTTGTAGCTTCATTATTTATCATTCATCACCTGTTAACATTTGTACTAATAACATCCAAATATTGTCTGATTTCAGCCTCTCAAGTGTGAAGATGTGTTGCTTTTCTCTGTTTTATATCCTTGTGTACTGAATGTCTTGTGTTTTTGGTTGATGATGGGACAAAAAGAGCAATATTAATGACATTATCTCGGTCTCTTGAAAAAATCAGAGCTCTTTTTTTTACAGACAAGTTACTGTAAATTGCTTTTGATACTTCTTTATTATATGAGCAGTCGAGCCGAGTCTGTCCATCTAAACTTACTGACAGTCTTTGTTTTCTCTCTCTTTCCATCCAGCCCAGAGTCGGTGAGGCAGCGCGCCGACTTGTTCTACCTTCACCCGGATCATTCTTGCGTTCCCAGCAGCCCTCTGTGGTTCTCCTCCACCCCTCTGGACGACAGCACGGTGGAGGCCATGCTTGTACAGATCCTCGCCGTCCGAGAGGTGCAGAGGGAAACATACGTGAGGTGCTGACCAGCAGACGTCAGACAACACAGCATTTATACGGATTATATGTGATGAGGAGCAGTTAGAGACACTTTTTTTCATTGTTTTTGGACAGATGCGATTAAATCTGGGAATCAAGTTGTCAAAGTTTATCAAAGAGTCGTAGAAATAAATTCCCTGCAAGAGAACTATGTATATTTTTGATTTAAACTACAAAAAAACAACTCTTTCATTAAGATATCTGCAGGTTTTCACAAAATCATGTTTCAATGTTTTGCCGAATGTTGAAGGCTCATGTCCACGTTTAAAAGTCTACACAGCCAAGGACTCATGAGGAGTAAACAGCTGACCTTCATATCAAACTGTTCTGGACTCAAAACAACCAGCCAGAGTTCAGATAGAAGTTGGAGTTCAACAACTAGTTTTCCTTCCTCCTTCCTTCAGTAAATGCAACTGTGAAACCTGAATGACTGAGCTGCTGCATCCAATCGTTTTGGCTTTGTTCACTCCAGCAGCCATCTGTAAGAATTCACTGGTTAAAAGAGCGAAGAGCAGCAATCCAGATAACTTCCAGCTGTGTAAAATCTGTGTGCAGTGCAGACGAGTAGCTGAGCCGAGCTGCTGTGGATTGTTTATGAAGCAGGACTTTTGTTTTTACTTGTTCCGCAACATTAACAAACAGCTAATTCTGAAGCAGATTTCCTCTTTTTTGTGTGTATTTTGGTGCAAACTGGGGAATGTCCCCAGTCTGGAGAAATGGTAGCTTTGTTTTAAGGCCTTAACTTTGTTAATCAGTTTTTCTTTGAAGCTGTCTCACTTGTATCAGACTGATCTTAGAGCAGATCTAACACGGGTCTAACACTTCAGAACAGGATCAGCTCCTGAGGTTGTTCAACTTTAAAAGAGAAAAAGAAAATCAAGAAGAGAAAACAGTTTAAGTCTTCTGCTGATTTACAGTTGTCATGTCTTTTGTTTTGTTTTTGTCCTCTGAACAGTGAATGTTTAAGCTTTTAGTTGTGACTTGAGATTTATTTTTATTTTTAGATAATAAAAATACTGAATAGTGATCTTTGCTTTATCTTACTTTGTATTATCGTACAGTGATGGAATGTAACTAAGTTCATTTACTCAAGTACTGTACCGTAAAGTACAACTTTAGCAGTATTTCAGTGTTATGCTACTTTATGCTTCTGCTCCTCCACATTTGGAGGCAAATGTTGCACGTTTTACTCCACTACATCTATTTGATAACGTTAGATAACTTTGCAGATTTCATGCTGCATCAGATCCGAAGAAGCATTTTTTAAAATAATTATATCCTCAGTTGGATTAAAAAGAAAATCCCTGATTCTGATAATCAGAAAAATGCAGAGTATTGGATCTGATAATTGGTCTGGTCGATACGCCAAATCAACACTGAGTATATAGTTTATACGTACATTAAATATAAGTTCGAGTTAGGGTTTATTTGTACTTCTGTTATTGATATACTTGAATACATTCACAGGCAGAAAATTACTTTTAATACTTGAATACACATCATGTCAGATAGTTGGAGTTGGCAACCATGTTGGTGACGTGTTGAGCAACATGGCGTCATTTCGCACTAAAACAGATGATTTTTTTTGACAAACTTTCATGTTTACTTTATTGCACAATTCAAACAGTGGCAAAAACATTACTCTTTCATCATCAACAGCATACAGAGTTTTTAAAAAATAAGGTCCCAAGTGGCAAAATGGACAAAATTGGAAATTAAAACAAATAAACAAAAAAAAAAAAAATTAAAGAACATGTACAGCCTGCTTTAGCTCGCTTATTCTTGACTTGTTGACCTTTCCAAGATGGCACAGAAGAAGAGTTGCAAAACGCAGTTTTAAAGAAGTAAAAGTAGAAAAGGGTTGTACAGTGAGAGTTAGGAAAAAAGTGGACTAATTTTCTTCCTTGCTGAGCAGTTTCAAGGTGACACCAGCTGCTGCAACAACTTGAATGATCTTTAAATGTACATCAAGCATCTCTGAACCCTTTCAGGAGTTATCACTGAACTCTTGTGGGAGTTTAAACCCTAATCCCACGAAGAGCAAAATACAACTTTCACCCCAGTTTGACACAAAACTCAAATGCCACTCCTCTCTTTGGAGTGCACCCCTTCCTCAAGTGGTTAAATGTATCTGGCTGAACAAAACATGTAAGCATCATAAATCCCAAAGGCTTTCTGTCGACAGCACTGGCCTACATAAATACATCATCCTGCTCCTCTCTGTTCCCTGTAGCTTATCTTTTTAAAGAAGCATTTGAAAATGTAAACAGCAGTTATCTGGGGATAAAACCACTGAGCTCAACAGTCAAACATTTTGATAACCTTCACACTGACAGAAACTTAAACATTCATTCCGGTTTCCACTGATTTCTCACAAATACGTTTCTGAGGTGCTGTGCAGGATTTATCTGACCACCACTTCAGGCCTGATCCAGTTTGTGTTCCCATCCTCACACAGTCCTCACCATCTGCATTCTCCCCCTTCCAGTTGTCTGGCTCTACCTTACTCCAAAATGTCGATCTGAGAAACAGAGAACAGAAAGAACTGGTTCAGTGAATCATGTGACTTGATTTTGCAGACATCAAAAACCTGTTTACAGGTCAAACCTCTCGTTCAGTGGTGTCCCGTCTGCCCACAACCATGTGCCCTCTGTCACTGAGTCTGTCAGTCCGATCCAGAACATGTCCTCAGGCTCTGCCATCTTATCTCTCAGTCTCTGTATCAGGAATGACTGGACAGGGAAAGTTGATGAAAAATACAATATATCTATGTAACATCACTTTTATCATGTTAACTAATGCAAAAACACAACACGAGAGCTGAATGAAGCTGCAGCAGTGTGTTCTACCTGCTCGTCCTCGCTCTCTATCTTAGCTAGATCTGCTCCATTCTGTTGGCATTTCTCTCTGGCCTCTTCCCAGGTTAATTTATTAGTGGAGAAAAAGTAGCACTGTGGTCCATTCTGCTCCCAGCCTTCTTGACATTTCCGACATGTATCCGCTTTGAAAAGATCACAGTAAAGACTTGAGTCAAGTGCAACAAAACACTGTTCATATTCACTGTCCATCCATCCATCCATCTTCTTCCGCTTATCCAGTTCCGGGTCGCGGGGGCAGCTGTCTGAGCAGGGACACCCAGACTTCCCTCACCTCGGACACTTCCTCCAGCTCTTCTGGGAGGATCCCAAGGCGTTCCCAGGCCAGCTGGGTGACATAGTCGCTCCAGCGCGTCCTCGGTCTTCCCCGGGGTCTCCTCCCAGCAGGACATGCCAGGAACACCTCCCGAGGAAGGCGTCCCGGGGGCATCCGAAACAGATGCCCGAGCCACCTCAACTGGCTCCTCTCGATGTGGAGGAGCAGCGGCTCTCCTCCGAGCTCCTCCCGGGTGACAGAGCTCCTCACCCTATCTCTAAGGGAGCGCCCTGCCACCCTGCGGAGGAAACTCATTCCAGCCGCTTGTATCCGGGATCTTATCCTTTCGGTCATGACCCAAAGTTCATGACCATAGGTGAGGGTAGGAACGTAGACTGACCGGTCAGCTCAGCTCTCTCTTCACCACGACAGACCGGTATAACAACCGCATTACTGCAGCCGCCGCACCGATCCGCCTGTCAATCTCATGCTTCAGCCTTCCCTCACTCGTGAACAAGACCCCAAGATACTTAAACTCCTCCACCTGAGGCAGTAGCTCTCCCCCAACCCGGAGGGGACAAGCCACCTTTTTCCGGTCGAGAACCATGACCTCGGATTTGGAGGTGCTGATTCTCATCCCAGCCGCTTCACACTCGGCTGCAAACCGCCCCAGGACATGCTGGAGGTCCCGGCTCGAAGGAGCCAACAAGACCACATCATCCGCGAAAAGCAGAGCTGAAATCCTGTGGCTCCCAAACCAGATCCCCTCCGGCCCGTGGCTGCACCTAGAAATTCTGTCCATGAAAATAATGAACAGAACCGGTGACAAAGGGCAGCCCTGCCGGAGTCCAACATGTACCGGGAACAGGTCTGACTTACTGCCGGCAATGCGAACCAAGCTCCTGCTCCGCTCGTACAGGGACCATACGGCCCTTAACAGAGGGCCTCCGACCCCGTACTCCCGGAGCACCTCCCACAGAATGCCACGAGGGACACGGTCGAATGTCTTCTCCAAGTCCACAAAACACATGTGGACTGGTTGGGCAAACTCCCATGAACCCTCGAGCACCCTGCATAGGGTATGGAGCTGGTCCAGTGTTCCACGGCCCGGACGAAAACCGCATTGTTCCTCCTGGATCCGAGGTTCGACTATCGGCCAAATTCTCCTCTCCAGTACCCTGGAAAATACTTTCCCAGAGAGGCTGAGGAGTGTGATCCCCCGATAGTTGGAGCACACCCTCCGGTCCCCCTTTTTAAATAGGGGGACCACCACCCCGCTCTGCCAGTCCAGAGGCACTGTCCCCGACTGCCATGCAATGTTGCAGAGACGTGTCAACCAAGACAGCCCTACAACATCCAGAGACTTGAGGTACTCAGGGTGGATCTCATCCACCCCCGGTGCTTTGCCACCGAGGAGCTTCCCGACTACCTCAGTGACTTCGGCTTGGGTGATGAATGAGTCAACCTCTGAGTCCCCAGCCTCTGCTTCCTCTATGGAAGACATGTCAGTGGGATTAAGGAGATCCTCGAAGTATTCCTTCCACCGCCCGACAATATCCCCAGTCGAGGTCAACAGCTCCCCAACTCCACTGTAAACAGTGTTGGTGGAGAACAGCTTCCCCCTCCTGAGGTTCTGGATGGTTTGCCAGAATTTCCTCGAGGCTGACCGATAGTCCTCCTCCATGGCCTCTCCGAACTTTTCCCAGACCCGAGTTTTTGCTTCCACAACTGCCCGTGCTGCCGCTCGCCTGGCCTGCCGGTACCCGTCAGCTGCTTCAGGAGTCCCCCGGGCCAACCAGGCTCGGTAGGACTCCTTCTTCAGCTTGACAGCATCACTTACTTCCGGAGTCCACCACCGGGTTCGGGGATTGCCACCACGACAGGCACCAGAGACCCTACGGCCACAGCTCCGGACAGCCACGTCAACAATAGAAGTGGAGAACATGGTCCATTCGGACTCAATGTCCCCAGCTTCCCTCGGGATCAGGTCCAAGCTCTCCCGGAGGTGGGAGTTAAAGACCTCTTTGACAGAGGGTTCTGCCAGACGTTCCCAGCAGACCCTCACAATACGTTTGGGCCTGCCAGGTCTGTCCAGCTTCCTCCCCTGCCAATGGATCCGACTCACCACCAGGTGGTGATCAGTTGACAGCTCAGCCCCTCTCTTCACCCGAGTGTCCAAGACATACGGCCGGAGGCCAGATGACACAACCACAAAGTTGATCATTGACCTCCAGCCTAGGGTGTCCAGGTGCCATGTGCACATATGGACACCCTTATGCTTGAACATGGTGTTCGTTATGGACAAACTGTGACTAGCACAGAAGTCCATTAACAAAACACCACTCTGGTTCAAATCGGGGAGGCCGTTCCTCCCAATCACACCCCTCCAGGTAACACTGTCGTTGCCCACGTGAGCGTTGAAGTCCCCTAGAAGAACGACGGAGTCCCCGGTTGGAGCACTCTCCAGTACCCCTCCCAGGGACTCCAAGAAGGCCGGGTACTCTACACTGCCGTTCGGCCCATAAGCCGAAACAACAGTGAGAGACCTATCCCCGACCCGAAGGTGCAGGGAAACGACCCTCTCGTTCACTGGGGTAAACTCCAACACATGGCGGCTGAGCCGAGGAGCTATAAGCAAGCTCACACCAGCTCGCCGCCTCTCACCGCGGGCAACTCCAGAATAGAAGAGAGTCCAGCCTTTCTCAAGGAGTTCAGTTCCAGAGCCCAGACTGTGCCTAGAGGAGAGCCGGACTATCTCTAGTCGGTACCGCTCAACCTCTCGCACCAGCTCAGGCTCTTTCCCCCCCCAGTGAGGTGACATTCCATGTCCCCATGGCTAGAGTCACCATCCGGGGATTGGGTCGCCGGGGACCCCGCCCACGACCGCCACCCAAATCTCACCGCACCCGCCCCTTCTAAATCCTCCTGCGAGTGGTGAGCCCACAGGAGGGCGGGCCCACGTCGCTCCTTCGGGCTGCGCCCGGCCGGGTCCCCTCATATTCACTGTCAGGAAGAAAAAAGCAACATCAGTCACTTACCAGGAGGTTGTGGACAGGGTTTCTGCACCGTTATCACTTCACAGCGTGTCTCTGTGATGAAACAGGATAAAACCATGTTACTTCCACCAGGATCGTCTTTTATTTGAGAAGCTGAACAGAGAACAAAACTCTTGGCAGAGATTTAACCCAAAAGTTGACTGACCTGTGATATTCTTTCTCAGGGCTGCATTCTCATCAGTCAGCTTCTGGAGTTGTTCCGTGGTTTGATGGTGTTCATAACCTCGTTTTAAAAAAGAGAAAGTCAAGTCAGTGTAAGAAACTCACATTTGGTTTTATTCAGAACTTGATGATGAGCATTAACAGAGCAATGTTCACTCAAATGACTAAATTAATAAAGTAATTATACCCAAAATGTTGACAGCAAGTATTCATGACATTCATGAGTTTAATGTAAAGTGTTTCTGTGACTCAATGTGAATAAATCACAAAATTTATTGAATTAAATTCCATGAATGCAGACTCAAATACAATCTTGGCATGCATTTACTATTTACAGTTAAAGATACTTCAACATACATATAATGTGTTTATTCATGGGCTTATTTAAAACAATTTAAGATGGTTATTGGTTACTGGTTGTGTTCTATCAGATTATATATCTAGATTAATTTGTTTTGAATAAAAAATAAATAGATAAATAAAAAAGAAAAAGAAACAGTGAAACTCACGGGTATAGCCAAAAGCGATGACAGCAGCAGTCAGGAGAACCACTACAGCCACTCTCTCTGCTGTGACCTTTGACCCTCCAGCTGCTTGTTGTTGGGAGTCTGCTGAACAGCAGAAGATGCAGATAGTGTGTTTAAATGTTACTTTCCCCTTAGTACACCTGGTTTTTGTAAGTGGGGGAGGAGTTTCTTCTAAACATGTGAACGTCCTTTACTGTGAACAAAAGTTAAAGCTGCTACAAGGAACTTTCTTTTTGTGTTGTTTCTGGCGCCCCCTCAGGACAAAAGTGGTATGACCACCACCTCCTCCTGTGGTAAAGATCTCAATCTCACTGTGTTGTCTTTGATAGTTTATAAAAGAAAGAGGCAACATATTAATCATGATATTTTTCGTCAAAGCCGGCTGCCTTTGTGGGATTAATAAAGTATTTGGATGATGGTGAAACAGTTTGTTTTAGTGCCATACCACCAGACTACAGAGCAGTCTCATTCTTCAGGCTGTGAGACTCGTCAGCACTCCGCCAAAACATGCTTTTCTTTTCTTTTTTTTTTGGTTTTTGTTTTTGTTTTTTTGGTGTGTCTTGTGATGCGCTATATGTGAACATGTGACATTCTCTTGGGTCCAAATCAAATTTCTCCTAAGTTGGAATCTGCTCCTGTAGGTCATAAAGAGGCTTCAGAATTAAATTAAGACCGTATCTTAAATGTGCAGTATATAAGAATTATTATAAAATTATACAAAAAATAAATAAAAAATAGGCAAATACCCAAAGCAAGCTGACTGTAGCTGCAGTTTGCTAGTTAGAGTTAGAGCTATAATACTGTTGCTGTAAAGGTGTGGCCACACGGTCTGTTCTGATAGTGAGTTAGCGGTTAGCCGTGCAGCTAGCAGTCCAAACTGGGAGTCCTGGGAGTGTTGGTGTTGGTTAGCATGCCATCACTAGCTACCTTAGCAGCGCAATACTTTCACGTCATTATGTCAAAACTGTTCACACATTCACATTCTGCTGGTAAAATATATCTCTAAAGTTAAGAAGTTAATTTAATTCATGTTTAATTCATTCTTGTGTTAATTTATTTTAAAAATATGTCAATGTTTACACAGGTAACTATTTACTTAATTATGTTTACAGTTATTGTTATTTACACATTTTCATGTTTACATCTGTTCAGTAGCACAGATAAGACAGCTAGATTAAATGTGTTGAATGTATCTTTTGTGATGCCATAAATTTACCTCAGTCATTCTAGCTTCTGATTGGTTTGTTCAGTCACATGTGAGTCAGAAGAAGGAAGTGTTGTTGTGAAGTTGAAGTGTGGTTAAAAAGAAAAAAAATTTTAAATGCTGCTAAAGGAAATTATCCACCGCTTTCCTGCTTTTCTTTATCAGTAAGATTGCTCAAACTACCTTACACTGAACCATCACGTTATATATCTATTGAATATTGAATAATACACATTTTATTCTGGAAAAAGTCAGAAAATTGCAAACATTGTATCTCAGTGGAAGTCAGAGTTCATGTTCCAGTTTATTTAATGATATTTTTACTTACCAGGCAGCTCTGCTGATGGCTCGCTGTTCAACATCTCAACTAGTCGGTGAGGAAGTCAATGATAAAGTGTAAAATAAACTTTCAAGATTCACTCAAACTCTGACAAAGAACATTTCCTAGAACGCTCTGATTGAAAATGGCTAGATAGATAGATAGATAGATAGATAGATAGATAGATAGACTCACCTGTGGCATTTCCCTTTGATTTTGTGAACCCAGCATTAATGTAAACCGCATCAGCTTCAGCCATTCTACCGTTTTCTGTCCTGACCAACCATCAATGAGGTTGCAAGATAAGTTTAAGTTGTTTCAGCAAAAGAAATGAAACCCAAAAACCAGACTTCCTGTGTGACCTAACCATGAAAAAACACATCTTTTGTAATAACATTTTACTTCCCATTTGTTCAGAACAGAAAATACTAGAATTATTCTTAATATCTCAATAAAGTACAATATGATATAATACAATATAATACAAATCTCCCCAAAAAATGATTTGTTTTCAAGGAGCAGAAGAATTCAGCAGTTAGAAGACAGTAAAATTGGAAAATAAGAGCATAAAATCTCTTTTCAGTGCAGACGTGTCACTGAGCCGAGCTGCTGCTGCTGCTGCTGGTTTATTAGGCTGGACTCTAAATGTTTCTGCTTTCCTTTGTCTTTATATTTACTCAAGTACTGTCAGACTGTCCTCTCACATAACTGCAGAGTTTCACTTTGTTGAATGTTTTTCTGTGAGGAGTTGGCGGCCATGTTGGTGTTGGTGACGCGTGTTGAACAACACGACGTCATTTCACACTAAAACAGATGATACTTCCTTAACAAACTTCCAGCAGACGTCATCGACTTGATCGTGAATCTTTTTATTCCACAAGCATCATATGTTTACTGGCACAATTCAAACAGGAGCGAAAGATTATTTCTTTCTCCATCACCAGCATGCAAAGTTTTATAAAAAATAAGGTCCCATGTGGCAAAGTAACAAAGTGGGAATGAAAAACTATAATAATATCATAATAAAATGCAAAATCAGGGACATGTTGCATGTTTTATAAATATAGATATTTATGTATATATTTAATTTTTTGTTTTGAGTTGCAAAACATGGTTTTAAAGAACTTAGTGAAAGTAGTAAAGGGTTGTACAGTGGCAGTTAGAAAGAAAGTGGACTACTTTTCTTCCTTGCTGAGCAGTTTCAAGGTGACATGAGCTGCTGCAACAACTTTTTGATTGTGATTTTTGAATGTACATGTAAGTATCATAAATACTGAAGTCTTTCTGTCGAGTGCACCAGAGTGATGCTATCTTCCAGGTTAGTCTACAAAAATACATCTTCCCTGCACCTCTCTGTACACTGTAGCTTATCTTATTAAAGAAGGATTTGACATTCAAATTCAAATTCAGATTGTAGATTTGGAAAGTTGTGACTCTTCTTTAATGTAAACATTTTAAAAAAGATTAAAAAGCTCCACATGATCCTGAGATTGTTTAAAACTTAAGCTACTTTTCAGACGCACTTCAGACGTCCAGTTTCTGCTGCTTTCTCACAGATACGTTTCTGAGTTGCTGTGCAGGATTTATCAAACCACCAATTCAGGCCTGATCCAGATTTTGTTCCAATCCTCACACAGTCCTCTCCATTCATGTTCTCATTGTTGTGCCCTTTCCAGTTGTCTGGCTGGCCATTGCTCCAAAATTTCAAACTGAGAAACAGAGAACAGAAAGAACTGGTTCAGTGAATCATGTGACTTGATTTTTCAAACATCAAAAACCTGTTTACAGGTCAAACCTCTTGTTCAGTGGAGTCCCGTCTGTCCACAACCATGTGCCCTCTGTCGCTGAGTCCGTCAGTCCAATCCAGAACTTGTCCTCTCCCTCTACCATCTTGTCTTTCAGTTTCTGCAACAGGAATGACTGGACAGGGAAAGTTGATGAAAAATACAATATATCTATGTAACATCACTTTTATCATGTTAACTAAAAACACGACACGAGAGCTGAATGAAGCTGCAGCAGTGTGTTCTACCTGCTCGTCCTCGCTCTCTATCTTAACCAGATCTGCTCCATTCTGTTGGCATTTCTCTCTGGCCTCTTCCCAGGTTAATTTATAAGTGGAGAAAAAGTAGCACTGTGGTCCATTCTGCTCCCAGCCTTTTTGACATTTCCGACATGTATCTGCTTTGAAGAGATCACAGCAAAGACTTGAGTCAAGTGCAACAAAACACTGTTCATATTCACTGTCGGGAAGAACTTGAATCTGAGAGCAGCAGAGACGATAGCTCTCAGGTTTAAACCTCCACTGTTTCTATAATCAACATCAGAGGATGCAAACATGTAAGAAAAGCAACATCAGTCACTTACCAGGAGGTTGTGGACAGGGTTTCTGCACTGTTATCACTTCACAGCGTGTCTCTGTGATGAAAGAAGATAAAACCATGTTACTTCCACCAGGATCGTCTTTTATTTGAGAAGCTTAACAGAGAACAAAACTCTTGACAGAGATAATTTGGAGTTTAACCCAAAATGTGACTTACCTGTGATATTCTTTCTCAGGGCTGCATTCTCATCAGTCAGCTTCTGGAGTTGTTCCATGGTTTGATGGTGTTTATAACCTTGTTTTAAAAGAGAGAAAGTCAAATTTGGTAAATTATTCAGAACATGATTATGAACATTATCAGAGCAATGTTCATTCAAATTACTAAATTGCTGAAGTAATTATACCCAAAATGTTGACAGCAAGTATTTTAATTAGACCTCAATCTTCATCTGTTTTCATGACATGAGTTGAATGTAAAGTGTTTCTGACTCAATGTGAATGAATTGCATAATTGATTTAATTAAATTCAATGAATGCAGACTCAAACACAAATCTTACATGTTTTTTAATCTTTGCATACATTTACAGTTAAAGATACTTCAACATACATATAATGTGTTCATTTGTGGGCTTATTTAAAACAATTTAAGATGGTTATTGGTTACTGGTTTTGTTCTATTAGATCATAGAAGCCATTCTAGATTAATTTGTTTGAATAAAAATATATAGATAAATAAAAAAGAAAAAGAAACAGTGAAACTCACGGGTATAACCAAAAGCGATGACAGCAGCAGTCAGGAGAACCACGACAGCCACTCTCTCTGCTGTGACCTTTGACCCTCCAGCTGCTTGTTGTTGGGAGCCTGCTGAACAGCAGAAGATGCAGATAGTGTGTTTAGATGTTACTGGGGGAGGAGTTTCTTCTAAACATATGAACGTCCTTTACTGTGAACAAAAGTTAAAGCTGCTACAAGGAACTTTCTTTTTGTGTTGTTTCTGGCGCCCCCTCAGGACAAAAGTGGTATGACCACCACCTCCTCCTGTGGTAAAGATCTCAATCTCATTGTGTTGTCTTTGATAGTTTATATAAGAAAGAGGCAACATATTAATAATGATATTTTTCTTCAAAGCCGGCTTTGTGGGATTAATAAAGTACTTGGATGATGGTGAAACAGTTTGTTTTATTGCCGTACCACCAGACTACAGAGCAGTCTCATTCTTCAGGCTGTGAGACTCGTCAGCACTCCGCCATTTATGTTTTGGGTTTGTTTTGGTTTTGGTTTTGGGTTTTTTGGTGTGTTTTGTGATGCGTTATATGTGAACATGTGACATTCTCTTGTGTCCAAATTAAATTTCTCATAAACTGGAATCTGCTCCTGTAGGTCATAAAGAGGCTTCAGAATTGAATTAAGACTGTATCTTAAATGTACAGTATGAAAGAATTATTACGAAATTATAAAAAAAAAAAAAATAGGCAAATAACCAATGCAAGCTGACTGTGGCTGCAGTTTGCTAGTTAGAGTTAGAGCTACAATACAGTTGCTGTAAAGGTGTGGCCACACGGTCTGTTCTGATAGTTAGTTAGCGGTTAGCCGTGCAGCTAGCAGTCCAGACTGGGAGTTCTGGGAGTGTTGGTGTTGGTTAGCATGCCATCACTAGCTACCTTAACAACGCAATACTTAGGGGAGAGTGGGGTAAGATGAGCCAATTTTTACTTATGTTGTCCTAGAGGTAAGGAAAAATGACACAGAAATAGAATGAAAACATATACCTTTATTTCAGGATGTCTGCTATCAAATGAAATTTAAAAAATGCATCTCTGACAAAGCTGCCCAAAATAATGGCTTCTCAAAAAAAAGTGCTCTTGTGGCTCAACTTGCCCCAGGTCAGGGGTAAGTTGCACCAAGTCAGTGGGTAAGTTGAGACATCTGGGGGTAAACTGACCATCCGAGTTTTAACATGTACACCTGAGCATATTGTGCTAACAAACCGTTGTAACAGTTTTAAACTTGTGAGAACAAACCACCAGTTAGTTTCAAAACCATTTAACCATTCAATCAAAACAACTATTCGATATTCCAACTGTCAAGGTTGCAGGGGAATATGAACTGTTGCTCCCTCCTT
>JARJLU010011279.1:0-26733 GCA_030272975.1 Sparidentex hasta
TCCTCCTCCTCCTCCTGCTCCTCCTGCTCCTCCTGCTCCTCCTCCTCCTCTTCCTCCTGCTCCTCCTCCTCCTCCTCTTCCTCCTCCTCCTCCTGCTGCTGCTCCTCCTCTTCCAGATGAACTTCTATGAACGCAGCCTGGAGCTGATGAGACAGAGCATGGAGGTCGAGCGTAAAGACATCTCTCAGGCCTTCAAGGTAAAGATAAGAACATCTCGTCATGAGATTCTTTAGTAAGCAGACTGACCCTGAAGTCTTATTACAGAATAAATACTGCACATATTATCACAGAACTGCTGAGCCAGCTGGTTCTGAGGCGTCTCACTGCAGCGGTACCGGGTTCAAGTCATCTCTCATGCTGTCTTGGCCAAAAAATACCTAAAGCCGATTGTTTGTTGGCTGTGACTCGGGGGTCGAGCCGGAGTCTTGTTATCAGAAGATCACTGGTTCAATTCCCCAGTTCTGCATGTCAGAGTGTCCTTGGGCAAGATACTGAACCCAAAACTGCTCCTGACGTGCTGGTCGGTACCACCAGTGTGTGAATGTCTGAATTACTGTAAATCGCTTTGGACAAAACTTATAATGTAAATGTTCTGTCGTTTTCTGTCCTTCAGATGGAGATCAGCGAGCTGGAGGAGCAGAAGACTCAGGTGGAGCAGCAGGTGAAGCAGCTGAAGGAGGCGCTGGACAAACTGCAGACTCAGATCCAACATGGAGGAGGAGGAGGGTGGAGCAACGAGCAGGAGCGCAGGTGAGGGGGACGACACGGCAGAGTAACTGATTACATATGAAGACGGACTGACAGGAAGCTGTCATCACGTAACAAAACTAATCAACAACAGAGACACATGATGTTGTTGAGGAGTTCTGACCCGTCACTGCTTCATGAGCGCTCTTTAGAAGAAGGTGAATTCCAGCTTGATTCTGAAGAACAGGTCCAGATGTTTTGTCCCTCCTGCCTCAGCGCCACACCTGCTCTTGTTTTCCCAGGATGCAGCGGGAGCGGGCAGAGCTGGAGCAGAACTTTGCCAGAGAGATCAGTAACCTGGTCCACAAACTGAGCGCTGAGAAGGACCAGCTGGAGGCCGAGCTCAAGCTGAAGATGGACCAGGAAGTGATGGTGGTCAGGTGGGTGATGACATCACAGCGTGTCTCTGTTCAGGGAGGTTACAGGTGTAGCTTTTCAACTTTGCACTCGTTAGAACTGAAGAAAACAGATTGTCTTTAAATTCAGGTTTGTAACTTCACCTGAGCAAAAGATGATGGATGTGTAATAATGTTAAAGTCTTTTAATAGTGAAAATATACTGATGCAGCTTTAAGATGAATTTCATCTCACATGAGGAACATCAGAGCATCACAGGTGTGTGTGTCAGGTGTGTGTGTCAGGTGTGTGTCAGTATCTACATGTGAACACTATCAGGGAGGAATCAGAGCAGCAGTTCTCTCAGATGAAGCTGCAGCATGCTGAGGCTCAGCGCCGCCTCCTCCACCAGCTTCAGTCGGAGCGTCAGAGGCTGCAGGAGCAGAGAGGATTCTGGGAGAGCCGGCTCGCCCAATCACAGCAGGAGAAGCAGCGGTGTGAGGAGAGAGCTGGGGAGGAGCAGGCCCGGATCAGCTCAGAGAGGAAGAGGGTGGAGGAGCAGAAGGAGGAGGAGGTCTGTCAGCTGAAGGAGCAGGTCTCCAGTTTACAGGAGCTCATACTGAACTCACATCTGCACATCAGCCAATCAGAGGCCAGTATAGAGGAGCTCAGAGAGCGCTGTGTTCTGTTGGAGGACGACCTGAAAGCTTCTCGTGGACGATGTTCTGAGCTGGAGGCCCGGCTGCAGGAGGCGTGCACTCAGCTGCAGGAGAGCATCTCCTTCCTGGAGTCTCACGAGGTTTTAAACAGACGCCTCTCTGCGGAGAAGAGCTCTGTGGAGGAGGAGCTACAGCAGGTGAAGACCAGGGAGGAGCAGCTCCTGGTCCAGGTAAACCAACTGAAGGAGGAGCTGGAGAACCTCCAGGCTGCCTCTGACTGCATCCTGCAGGACCGGGAGGTCGTGGCCGACAACTGCAGCCGCCTCTCCAACGCCTTCGTCCAGCAGCAGGCGCAGCTGAAGGCCAGAGAGCAGACGGTCGGCGCCCTGAGAGCAGAGCTGGAGGCGCTGCAGGACGCCATGAGGACCAAAACTGAGACTCTCTCTAGACTGACTGCTGAGCTGGACCTGCTGAGGACGGACCGAGAGAGGCTGATCCAGGACCTGAAGGACCAGGCCATGGCTGTGGACACCCTGCAGCTGGAGCTGGACGGAGTCTCTGAGGAGCTCGACCGGAGGAGGAGCTCTGAGGAGGCTCTGCAGGAGGCGCTGAAGCTGGAGCGGACCAGGACCTCACAGCTCCGGGCCGGTCTGGCTGAGGAGAAGGAGGAGGTCTGTCGTCTGAGCCAGGAGAACGGGAGCTACATCCGGCTGGTGGACCAGCTCTCCACCCAGATTGTTGAGATGGAGGAGGAGATCTCCACGCTCAGAGACCACCTGAGAGAGATCAGCTGTCAGCTCAACGACACCGCAGACCTGGTCTTGGACCTCAGGAGGCAGCTCAACGCCAAGACCAGTGAGGTGGACCGGCTCCGGGCAGAAGTAGCGGACGGTGCTTGTGTGCTACGTCAAGCGAAGGTCTCCTCTGATAAACACCAGACTGAAGTTCAGCAGCTGACCAGCCGGCTGGAGGAGAAGGACGTGGAGCTGGACCTGGTCCGACAGCAGGTCCGACAGCTGCAGCAGAAGATGAAAGACTCCCAGAACCAGCTGAGTATGGCTGAGGAGCATTTTGAGCAGGAGAAGAGGAGAATGACGCAGCAGCTGATGGAGCTGGAGAAGCTGGTCCTGGTCCTGGAGGAGGTGATGGACCCAGCCAGTCCACACAGGTTTGTGGAGCATGAGACCGACTCAGAGACCCGAAACCTGGTCCGAATGATGACTAACCTCCATCTGCCGCCGCGCTTTAAACTCTGAATCACTAACTGCATCAATCATGTAACTGAGACTGTTCTCACCACAGGTAGAACCGCTGATCAGTCACCCACAATGCACGGCTGCAGGCTAGCTGAAGTCTGATTGGCTGTCTGATTTAACCGTTCGCCTCATCTCTAACCCAATGACAACCGCATGACAGACTCCATGTTTGTGTGTCATCTGTCCGTCATCATGTTGTGTCTCTGTGTTTGTTTTCTTTTAAAGCTTCATTTCTGTGTTGATGAAATTTGTTTTCATTATCAAACAAACTCTAAATTTAACATTTCTTCTGTTAGTTACAGATTTAGTCCTCAGTTAGCTTCAGATAGAAACATGTGACGTGTTCCAGTGAGGAAAGATTAAATTAACTTTAAATGAATCTGTGCTTCCCAAAGAGCTACAAGAGGTAAAGTGTTATCAGACAGTCGAGATCCAGTCGATGATCAGTGATAAACGGGAGTAATTAGACTTCAGGAGCTGATTGATGAGCATCTGTCAGGACGGGAACATGAAGTTCATCTGCAGAGAAATTGTCATTTTTACATTTTGAGGTGCTGCTCGACGATCCAACAAGCTCTTTGTTTAAAACTGATCTTTAAATGAAGCACTTTATTAATGATTTATAAAAAAATCAACACATTAACTTCTACAGATTAATTTCAGTCTTACATTCATCATATTTCAATAACATGAGAATCTTTAGTTCAGCTGACTGAAGCTCTGGAGATTTGTGTGAGGTTTGTTTCTGACCCGTGCTGGTTCGGTTCTGCAGGACCCAGCTGGAGGAGGTTCGATCAGAGAACGGAGCTCTTCAGGAGCGACTGAGTGTCCTGCAGCAGGAAGTCCAGAACCTGGAGGACCAAGTCGCCAAGAAGAGGTGAGACAGCACAGTATTGAAATGTAATGAGGATGAAGTCGAACAGGCTGAGACACAAAATCCCACAAGAGAAGCAAACGATAGGTTGATATATCAATATATTATATAATATCTGAGAGTTCTAACCTGCTTCTCTCATCAGAAAACAGTATAACTTAACAGCAGTTCTGGACTCAAGATGGCCTAAATAAACCTGCTTGTTGTTCTGTCAGGAGGAAACTGGAGGAGATGGAGAGAGAACACGAGCGCAGCAGAGAAGAAGAGGAGAGGCTTCACAAAGAGGTGAGAAACTTGACGCTGAGTCTCTGACCTTTGACCTCTGACACCAAACACACTGTTTAACTTCTTTTTCTCCTCCAGAACTCTAGATATCGTGAGGAGGTTCTGGATCTGAGCAGCAGGAACCTGCAGCTCAGCAACAATAATGCCGAGCTCAGCGCCCGTCTCCGTGGAGACCAGGAATCGGTCCGGATGCTGCAGGAGCGCCTGACGACGGTCTCCAAGGAGCAGGAGGAGGACGGAGCTTCGGTGAGCAAACAGCACGTCACTTTTTACTCTTTTCTTTTACTTTTGAGCTTCTTCAGCATCTGCACAGGCTCAGGACGTATCAAAGATGGCGTCTGTCCGGTCAGACTGAGATGTTGTGTTTCAGGTGCGGCGGCTGCAGGATGCAGCTCTGCAGCAGGAGAGAGAGAAAATACAGCAGCAGGCGGCCTGGACGCAGGAGAGACAGTTACTGGAGAGAGAGCTCAGCTGCTGCAAGGAGAAGGTACAAACACACCGCCATCTTCTTTTAAACCCATGAGGAGGTCCGTTGATGGCAGATTTATTCATTGATATTTTCCTCAGGTGGGTCGTCTCTCAGAGCTGGAGGCGGAGCTCAGCAGTGTGACTCTGAAGCTGCAGTGGTTGGAGGCAGACAAATCTAAACTGCTGAGAGAAGCTGACGACAGAAACAACAAGGTCACCACTCACAACCCGCCAAAGTAAAAGCACAGAGTAATGAGCTCAGACAGTTTCCTCACTGTGATGTTTGTCTCCATCAGGTGGAGAAGCTGCAGGAGTCGCTGCTCTCTCTGGAGTCAGAGACCGAGCTGCTTCGCTCTCAGCTCCACGCCGTCAATCAGGAGAAACTCGGCCACGCCCAGGAAGTGAGCGACTTGCAGAGGAAGCTGCAGATCGCTCAGAACAAGGTCAGTCTGGAAAATACTAACTGTGAAGGTGGTGGAGCCCCTCCACATCTGATCCTGTAAACACAACATCTCCGTCGTTCAAGTGTCACCAGTCGTCACATTCGCAGCATCCTGTCTTCATCTGCAGGTGGAGGAGTTGGAGAACAGTGTCAGGAAGCTGATGAGGGAGAAAGAGGAGCTCCATCAGGCTCTGGAGGAGCAGGAGGAGCACACCTCCATCACTCTGCAGGAAGAGACCCACAGACTGAGAGTCCAGAACCAGGAGCTCCAACACAAGGTAACAGATCCAGACCGGTCTGAATGTTACCCAGATAAGAGAGGATTTATGTGATGTGAGTGACCTGTTGGTGTTTTCAGCTGACGGAGCTGCAGGTTCAGGGTCTGGAGGTCCACAAACTGACACAGGAGCAGCAGAACCTGAAGAACAAATTGACGGAGCTGGAGGAAGCGAGGATGCAGGCTCAGGACCAGGTGAGGACCACAGCTGAGAAACAAATCAGATCCTGAACACTGAGAACAGAGTTTATATCCAGAACACGTGTTGATGTGTGCAGGCGGTGCAAGCCGACACCACCCTCAGTCTGGTGCAGGCGCAGCATGTGAGGCAGCTGCAGGAGGTGCAGGAGCGGGCAGGTGACGGCTGCAGGGAGCAGGTGGAGCTACTGCAGGTCCGATTGATGGAGGAGCAGAGGAGGAGTCAGCAGCTGGAGGAGACGCTCAGGCTTCAGGCCCAGCAGAGCTGCTCCCAGATCACCACCAAGCAGGTAAACACAGAGGTCAGAGGTCACTGGATCAGGGTCAGAGAGTTTAGCAACATGCTAATGTTACATTCACTAGCAGACCGAGGCTGAGCTGAACTGTGTGTGTGTGTGTGTGTGTGTGTTGTTCAGGATCAGTATGAGAAGGCGATGTTGGCCCTGCAGGAGAGGACGGAGGAGCTGGAGACCAAACTGAAGGGGGTCCGGCTGGTCCTGCAGGAGAAAGTCCAGCAGCTGAAAGACCAGGTCAGAGACGGCTTCTGATGGGACACTCAGCCTGTCCACATATTTCTGGCCGTAGTGTGATGTGTTGTTGTGTTTGTGTCGCCTGCAGCTGTCGAAGAACACAAAGTCAAGTGTGCTGCTGAAGGATCTGTACGTGGAGAACTCTCAGCTGATGAAGGCGCTGCAGGTCACAGAGCAGCGGCAGAAAAAAGCAGAGAAGAAGAACTCACTGTTGGAGGAGAAAGTCAGCGCACTCAACAAACTGCTGAGACAGATCGTCCACGCGTCGCTCGCTACGTAGCTGCTGAGCGAACAAAAAACCACCTCAGACAGCTGAGACACGGACGCTGGTCTGAGGTCGGATTCACTGCAGCAGCTTCAGGACAGAGAGCTAGCCTAGCTTAGCACCAAGAGTGGAAGCAGACGGAAACTGTTAGCCAAAGAGATTCCATATGAGCCTCTGAGGCCTCCATAGTTGTGATCATTTATATTTGACAGGTGTAAAGATGCGTTCATGGATCGTGGAACAAACGTCAGTGCCAGCAGACATCTCTGCATCGTGACGTGATCTCCACCAAACTACATTCAAATTATCATGAATTTTATTTCAGTGGTAAGAAGCAAACCAGGTGAGACGTTGAGGAGTGACTCATCACAGGTGAAGGTGTGTCAGGGTCAGTGTGTGATGAGTCATCAGCAGCCTCACCTGTAATGACACCTATTCACCAGGTGAGTCTGTTGTTCTCACAGAAGCTGCTTAACAGAAACTGAACTTCACAAAGACGAAGGAAAACCAGTCTGACCACACACACACACACACACACACAGCACGAGTCTGAAGGGTATTAATTATGATTCTTTATGTTTTATATATTTTTATTGTTATTTTTGTATTTCTGTGAAGTCAGAGTTTTGCTGCTGTCATCACATGTTCAGTTCCCTGTTTTCCCTCAGAGTGAGACCTCATCACTCAGCTCTGATTTCCTGTTTCAGGTACAACAAACCAAATCTCTAACACACACACACACACACACACACACCTGTCTGTGGACAGCGTCATCATTGTATTCTGACCTCCATGTATGATAATGATGTAAAGCCACATTAAATTATGTTTTTAACGCTGGGTTTGGTTGCGAAGTCTCTGAGGAGTAACTCTGAGTAACTGCAGGATGTAACTAGTTACTTTCACCACTTTGTTCCTTCTGAAGTTTCACTTCTAAATGTTCTTTGATGAAATGACAGAACCTGAAGGCAGCAGGAGGAAGTTAGTAAATATATTTACTCAAACTGTTCTGAAGCACAATGTTTGGATGGCAGAGCAGCTTTCTACTTCTACTACTGCTTCAGACAATTTAAGATTTGGATTTTAGGTTAAACAAACCGTCCTGCTGTAGATGAACACGGAGGAGGAACTCGTCTTCACCAGGATCGATTCAAAATGTAGATTTGACATCTTAAAGACTTTTACGAATAAAATAAAAGAACAAAGGTTTTGAAGCTGAAACATCAAACAGAAACTAATACTAAATATTTTATTTTTACATCAGAATAGAACTTTCAAACAGGTGTTGTGTTCAGGGACGATGGGACATTTGAGCTTTGAAACCAAACATTTAGCAGACTGATCGGTGATCAGATGAATCCGTCGTCAGGACACGACGTGCTCCAGGACGCCCTGACGAATCAGCTGCTCACATTTCCACCGCGGCAGGAAGTGCTGCGGACAGACAGACTGATGTTCAGATGACGACTTCCTGTTTGACTAACAAAGCTGCTGATTAATCAACATGTCTGATCAGCAGAACTAAAAAAAACTACAGACTCAAAGACAGAAACAAGTCCAGATAAACAGATACTAACTAAAAATAATCTAAAATATCAAGAACAGCAGCACAACAAATATAATATACTGTGTTTGTATCTATAAAGAAGTATTAAAGTTTCTTATTACTGTGTATAAAATAATGAAACACTGATGTAAAAAGTACTCTGACGGCGTACTTGAGTAAAAGTGTTAAAATATTACTTTGGTAAAAGTGAAAGTCACACATTTGAACAGTACTTGAATAAAAGTCTTAAAGTATCTGATGTTTAAATTAAAGTCTCAGTAAAGTAACTGATTATATATTACATGTATGTATAAACTGTAAGTCATCAAAATCACTTTTTATCTGATGAGAAAATCAATTAATTTATAAATGTCATGCAGCGTTTAATCTGTAAAGTAACTGAAGGTATCAGATACATGTTTAACGTACAATATGTTCTTATTAGTATAAAGTAACAAATACTCAGTTAAAGTACTTCAACATGTTACTCAAGTAAATATACTCAGTTACATTCCATCACTGGCATGTTATTAAATCTGACAGCAGAAGAAGAAGCAGCTTCCTGTCTCACCTGACTGTTCTTCTTCAGCAGGATCACCGTCCCGTCATCGATCTCGAACTCACCGTGATCCTTCAGACACCTCACCTGATGACATAATGATGATGTCACAGTCACATGATCAAAGTCAGACTTGTAGTTTTACATAAGAAATAAAATGTGTAAAATAACTACAGCTGTCAGGCAAATGTAATGGAGTACAAATAGAGATGCTCCAAGTGTTCTGAGGAGTGACGCCTCACCTCGATGTAAAGACTCTTTGGAGGCTTCATGTCCTGAGTGATGTCCAGACCTTCACCTCCACCCAGAGAGCGCATGAAGGAGGCCAGAGACTTTTTATACTGACTGAACCACTGCACCTGAACGCACCACACACACACACACACACACACACACACACACACACACACGATGACTCTTCAGGTGTGAAACTTCAGTAATCTCTCACATGTTTATGTCTGACTCACCACCAGAGGTTTCTTCAACAGGAAGTGATGTCACACTCACCTCCTCGGCACACATGTGGAAGCGGACGTTGGCGGGCAGCACGCTGCCGTACTCCCAACGCAGAGCTCTGATCCTCAGCAGCCGGTCGTACCTGATGGGACAGAAACATAATTAATATCTTTAATAAAGCAAACAACACACAGGTCACGTGATGCTCAGGTGAGAGGTGAACAGGTGAACAGGTGAGAGGTGGTTACAGGTAGGCTGTGAGGCAGCGCTGGTTCCTCAGCAGGCAGCAGTGACGCAGTTTGATGGAGGGAATCAGCTCAGCTCGACCTTCAGACTTCGCTTCGTTACTGAAGGAAAATTACATTTCAATTATTTATGATTTTGATTATTTGACTTTTTAAAATATAACTAACAAAATAATTAAAAGGAGAGAACACAGTACAATGAAGACAGTTATTAAAATATAATTTTAATCTCCAGTCAGACTAAATTTGTAAGTTTAAAGATCAGTAATGTTCAGATGGCTGAAGAAGAACTGAAGGCTCAGCTCACATTTATACATCTGTAATAATGTAGTGATATAATCTGAAGGTTGTATTCTTATTAAGAGCAGCATTAAAATACAGATGATCGATGTCATTTTAATTCTCTAACACGAACAAAATAATTGATAATTTCAGGTTTGTGTGTTCAAAATTTTCAAATAATCTACAATTATTTCATCCAAACACCATTAGAAGAAAAAATGGAGACAAACACACATAAAGGAGGTCAAATCTCAAATACAAACCTAATACTGGTTAATTAATATAAAGTGTAAGATGTTTCTTTTGGAACTCTGGACTCACACATCAGTCTGGTTCTGTTCATAAAGAGCCTCCATCTCCTGCAGCACCTGTCGGAGTCCATCCTCCTGAAAACAAGAACATGAGACTTTCTGAAACCAAACTGAGTTCACTAGAACCTGAAGCTTCCGGTTCTGCTGATGTCAGAAGACCCAATACTTCAATTTCGGACTTTAAAGTGTCAAAACTCTTTCTATTTTGTGTTGACTTCATTATTATCACTGTGTACCGAGGTGAAACATTTATTACTTTACATTAACAGCACTGGGGTGATTCGGCACCGACAGTATATGATTCAGCACCAGGCAGCGACAGATAATGAAGAATATCCACTCTTAACTTGCTTTATTTCGACTTGTCGTGCAGTTTATTGCAATTGAAATCGTCAGTTTTTGACTGTGGTTTGGTGAATTTGTTTAGTGCCGAAATGCGATCGACTTCCTACGTTTTCTATACCGCTGATGTGAACGTGAATAATACGTGCGTGTGTCGTTTTATCAGCAAGAAAACATTAAAACATTAGATTGTTAAATGAAGACCGCAGCCTCTGAACGGAAGATGTTTACCGGGGTCACTCACGTTAAAAGCGGGCAGCTGTCCGTCGCTCATCCGCTGCAGCTCTCTGATTAACTCGATGGCTTTCTCGCAGAACATCCCGACACCGTGGAGCACAAACACAGCAAGCAGGAAAATCAAAGTAACGTCTTTATTCGGCCATTAAAACTCGGACTGTCACTCTGCAGCTCGGCTCAGTTTCGCGGCAAAATCGGAGCTGGTGTGTTGTGATCACGTGACGAGACGACGCGAAGCTCCGGATGCCGTGGAGGGACAAACATTGCGCTGACGACTCCAGCTTTCTGTTGTACATTTTAAACTCTTTTTTTTAAGGCAGCCATGTTGTGAAGTCGCTTCATATTTACCGGACTGAGAGGTAAGAGGGTGTGTTTTATTTACGATGACAGTTTTCTGTGGAGAAACTCAGTTTAACGCTGTAACATCACCGTTTTTAGCATCACCATGTTCTGACTTCCGGTTAGCAAACAGCGCAGCCTCGCAGCAGCAGCCGGTTAAAAATAAACCCGTCCGACAGCTTCGACTGGCGGCACAGAACCTCCGCGGACAGACGTGACAACTGACTCTGTGTGTTCATAAACAACTATAGAAAAGTGACAAACGTGTGTGTTAGCGGATTAGCTTCGCTGCTAACTTATTCGCTCTGTCTAATGCTGCATTCAAGGTACACTGGACCCAAGAAACATGTCCCCAGAATGGTAAATATCTGTTTTTGGGTTATTTGTGTTTTGACATTAACAGCATCAACTTTTTGCTCCCAAATACGAACAGGGAAGGCAGAACTGGAGCTGGAACAAAAAAAAGAAAAAGTCAAAAAGTTTGAGTGTAAAAAAATGGACAGCATGGACGCGTTGTGTTCAATGCCGCCTTCACCTGATAGAAATTTTGACGCTGAAAGTATCGATTCAGGTGTATTGACAGCACATTTTAGCTTCTACACACAGGTGGTGTAATGTCATGAAGAACTGTTACTCAATTACTGTCCCAGTCTCTGTCGGGTGATGTTGTATAATATAATGCATTGCTGAAGACTAAGTGATAATACTTCACAAGGTTGTGAATGAATCACTTTCTTCAGAGGTATTAGTTCTAAAACTTTAAACAAATGATCTGAACACTTACTTTAGCACTGGGGAAGAAGAGACCACGGGTATTGGACCAGTTATGACTGGTATTGAACAGGTATAGCAGGGAAAATGTCAGATTATTGCGTCCCTACTGCAGATATAATTATGTTTATTTTTTCTTCAGTTGTTTTGTGTTTTAGTTAAGTGTGTTATCTTTCCGTTATTTAGTTCGTTCTGTTGTTAATTACTCCCCAAAAAGCCTCTCGTGATTATATGTTTCACGGAACTCTCCGAGCTTAACGTGAAGGCACAATTGCTCTACTTACATTTTTTTCCGGTTTCTTTAAACCGGTTTTGTTTTGGTTGTCGTTGCTCCGACGCTCCCAGGGAGCCGTGGACGCATCATGGTGAGACCACGTGTTTGTGCTCCTGCGCTGTGATTGGCTGCGGCGGCTCGGCGCTGATCAGCGGCTCTCTGCGGATCTCAGAGCAGGCAGTGAGCTCGAGGCACAGCGGGGACTCAGCTCCATCCTCACCGGCTCTCACCGCTCCACCGCCCGGCCAGCTAACGGCCTGCTCCCCGCTGACAGGCCCGCAGTGACGGCTCGTCCTTCAGCCGCTGTTCCTCCGGTTAATGTTCGGTTGTCTGTCGTTTCCAGTGATGAGAAAGCGGAACAACTCGCTGACTGCGGAGCATGACAGCGGGACCACCGGCACTCTGCTGGACAGCGACCCGGACCTGAAGCAGCGTCCCGGCAGGGAGGCAGCGGGGCCCGCAGCGGGCGGCCGGCAGGGCCCGGGAGAGGAGGGCAGCATGGGGAAACCGTTCAGGAGGTAAGACCGGGACCGGAACCGGGACAGGGACAGGTGTTGGCACCTGGGCTGTGTTTCCGTCAGTTTGTATGAGGACACTAACATGTTGTGTTGATGAGACAACGTGATACTCAAGTGTGAATAGAAGCGTCGGTTCGGACAACAATCAGAACTCTGAGCTGAGAGAAGAACTGACGCTCCGCTCGGTGTGTGATGAGCTACTGCTGGTCCAAAAACAGAACCCAACCGAACAGAACACAGCCGGTGACATTCAGATGTGGATAAAATGCTAAAAACATAAATAATGAATTATGAAAACTTAAATAATTGAAACATGAAACAGAATAAAGAGTTGGTGACAGTCGGACTGAATATAAAACATCCAGAAATTATTAAAATGGAAGAAATAATATAAAATGTTTCTAAAAAGAAAAATTTGAATATGATTTTATTTATTCATTTTTCATTTTAAGCAACTCTCAGTTTGTAATTGATTTAGTTTTATTGATTTATTGATTGTAATACTGGACCCTGGGTGATGAGCAGGGCAGGATTCTGTCAGTACACGCTGCAGTGGACCGGTCCGACTGGTCAGACCGGAAGCTGCTGGTCCCCTCACAGCGACACAGTGACATCATCACTGCACCTGAACAGGTGCTGGTGCTGCACATTTGCGTGACGGCCTCGCGGACAGTTTGTGGCTCTGCTGTTTTTATCCACACATCCAGTTTAAATCGACTGAAGCTCGTCTGAGCTGCGACTCTCCGCTCAGCTTCAGCTCGTCCTCCTCTCTCCAACATGACTCCTGCTTTTCATCACTCATTCATCCAGCTAGTTTTGTGTCAGATGGATTTGAATGAGTGTGTAAACACTCTGCGTGACAGTTTGTCCACTAGAGGGCGCTGACGGCTTCATCTGGGTCAACAACACACCTAATGGATCCACGTCAGGAACACTTGGCTGAAACTTCGTCATCGCAAAAACCCATCGGTAGTTTCTGATTGAGACGTTTGTCCAACCTGTAAAAAGTTTATCTTCTGCGGCTCTGCTTCAGGTCTGGATCCACGTTTTATTCTTTTTGCTCACTGGGCCCAACCAGGAAATACTCACGTCCCAGAAACTTCACAACTTCTTCAGTTTTTGTCCTGAATGAACAAACGAGATCCAACAGGCAGGTCAGAGAGCTTCAGAGCTGCCAGGTGGATTTCTTTTTACTTCTGGACTGAACCAGGCTAACAGTTTCCCTTTATTTCTAGTCTTTATGCTAAGCTAAGCTAACCTGACACTAGCTTCATATTCAGCCAGTATTTTGATACTTAAAGTGCATGTTCATGATTATACCTGCACGCTGCTATTGGAGTGACCCTGTCAGTGCAGGACAGTTTGCCGTGGTGCCGCTCGCTTGTTGTTTGTGGACATTTCTGGACCCGACCAGCTGACACAGAACCACGAGGTCCCTGTGATGCGCTGCAGTACACGGTGTGTTGAGGTTCTGAGTCTGGACACCTTCAGAGGAAACACAGACACTGATCAGTTTATCTGACAGAACTATTTATTTTGGTTATTTTGGTATTTTGACCTCTTTCCTGTTTTCTTCACACTGTGTTGCTGACATGATGTAACCGTGAGTCCCTGAAGGCAACATCAGGTCAGACCATCAGACAGGAAGTGAACAAACAGTTGAACCCGGTTTACTAAACTGATTCATCATCAGATTGTGCAGAGTCACTTCCTGCTTCAGCTTTGACCCTCTTCACTCTCCGTAGTTCTTTAAGTTTGATATAAACTGATGTAAATCTGTTTGTGATTATTGACGAGCAGCCGTTTGAAGCAGAGCGTCCTGTCAGCTCCACTCTTCTTCTTCTTCTAATCCTCATTAACGACGCGCCACAGCTTAAAGTCCAACAGAAGGTCGACCCGAACGACCGGATCAGCCGACTGAAACGGTCCAACGACAGCCAGGACGCGTTCACAGACCAACTGGACACAGAACAGAAAATACTGACTGTCTTTCAATAACAGAGAACAGAAGTGATATAACAGATTAATAATATATCCAAAATAAAACACAAAATACTGGTGTGAGAAAATGTGTCTCATTAAAATACAAGTAAGAAATAATTAAAAAACACCAGAAGACGTTTTACTCTGATGTCATCACATCCTGGTGTTGGTCAGAAGCTCGCTGATTAAAGTTACATCAGCATTTTGTCTCATTTGGTTTAAAATTCAGTAACTTAGTTTATTCTTTCTGCTGTAACTCGTGTTGAGTCCACATCACATCAGTGCTTTAAACAGCTTTCATGTTATTAATGATTCATAATTATTGATTATCTGAGTATTGATTAACAAACTGATGTGATGTCTCTACTGAAGCTAGCATGCTAACCAGCTAGCCTCCTGACAGCACCTCAGTGCTTGTGGTGCTGAAGTTTGAAGAGTCTGTCTGGACGAACACGTGGTCCAACACGTCACCCGACACCTCTGTCACAACCAGAACCAGACTCCTGACACCCGGACCCGACCCTGAGGACCGGGCCTGTGTTGGATCGGCCCGTTTGTCCTCTGAGCTCTGTGACGAGACTCGTTAACGTCTCTGTGGAGAAGAGAGGAGGAAGTGACCGGCCGTCTTCAAAGAGCCGCTCTGCCTGTTTCTTACTCACATTATGTTTATTCGGCACGTCAGCAGCGATGTCACTTCCTGTCTGATGAGCTCAGGTCACGAGTTTGATTCCTGTCGTCATGTCGAGAGTGAAAGAAGAAGTCTGAGCAGTCGGACTGAGTCAGCGTCTGAGCTGCAAACCTTCATCACACACGCTCAGCTGATCGCTGCCATCGATCGTCTTTTAGTCCAAACTAAAGAAAGTGACGGGAGACGAGCCTACAGCTGTTTATTGATCCTTTATTGATCCTTTATTGATCCTTTATTGATCCTTTATTGATCCTTGATCGCACATCAGAAGTCGTCTCTGGGTCGTTGTTGAGGAAAGTTACTGCTGAAGTTCAAACCAGTCAGGTGAAAGAAAGCTGGAAGTTTGTCAGGAGTACTGACGGTGTTCACATGATTAATGATTATACATTTCAGATTCACATGAAACAAACTGTTCTGCTGACGTGAATCCAGGTTTTATTTCAAAGTTTATAGAATATTTTGGGACAAAAGTGAATCAGATCCTTCAGCAGCGTCTCTGTGACACTGAAACCAAAAGTTTTCACAGGACAAAGACTGATGACGTCGTTAAGATGGACGCTCGTTAGTTTCCTGATGATTAATCGACTGAAAGTTTCAGCTACAAACTGTTTGAACACTTTAATGTCTTTTATTATTATTATGGACGATGTGAGTGAAGAAACTCGTCATCACGTCAGCATTAGTTTGCTTTGTTTTTATATTTTATCATAAATCTTCCTGCAGCACCAGACATGACTCAGCATCTCTTTGGGTCGGGTCACTGCAGCGTGTGTTTGTTGGGTCTGTGGTTCTGTACAGTGAGGATGGATCCGCTGTGATCCGAGCCCAGCAGCACTCAGGCTGAGTGTTTACCGGCTTCATTATTAACGTCCTGAGATGATGGACGGAGACGAGGCGGCTCTCAGGCTCCATCAGCTCGCCTCCATCCCAGCTCACGTTTCTGTCAGGTGGTTATTGGATCTGTTGGTTTCGCCCCGTCAGCTGTTTCTCTCTGCGGTTCTAATCGATGGCTCGTTGACGCTTCGGACGGGTTTTTCCAGCTGACTCTTCATGAAGTGGTCAGACGAGCTGCAGCGTCTCAGGAGCTCCTGCAGCTCGTTCTGTTTGTCCGCTTGGTTTTTCTCTTTCTGACAGAACTTCCTGCGATCGATCCAAAAACATATTTTCATTCTAAAGACGAACAGATCCAAAAACATATTTTCATTCTAAAGACGAACACAGTTCGGTTCGATCCAGACTGAGATGTCTCCTGACGTCAGAGCACGGTTCTGACACTTTGGTCCTTTAAAGAAAATGAATCTTTTTTTAAATCTTTAAACGCTGTTTGAGTCTTTGGAGTGAAGAGCTTCACTGTTTACTTAACGTCAACACATCTGACCCTGGATCAGTTTAATGTACAAACACACACACACACACACACACAGGCTGGTCGGTGGTGCGTTCAGCAGCAGCCTGCAGTTATTAGCTGATGTCACAGCGAGTGCTGCAACCTCAAGGTCACACAGAGGTGAGCCAACCGCAGAGGTGTGTGTGTGTGTGTGTGTGTGTGTGTGTGTGTGTGTGTGTAGGACACAGTTTATATGAGCGTTTACAGTCTCAGAGATTACTAACGTTGAACATTTTCAGTCTGAGCAGCTGGATCAGAACCGGATCAGAACTGACCCAGATGATGTTTGAAGACGTCTGAAATGTTTCTATGAATATGTTTCTATAAATAACCACAGACGCGCTGAGCGAGCTCAAACTAACTGGACTAAAATAACCTTCAGGTCTTTTTGTCTGGTTCTTGTCAGAATGATCTCGATAAACAAGATGAAGATCAGAAACAGCTGAGACAGACGAGTCTTTTCTGTCAGTCTGAGACAGCGGCTGTCTGTCCGGATCAGTACCGACCAGTACCGGTCCTCACTCCCATCCAGCCCTTGTCCCGGTCAGGCGTGTGTGCAGACGTCTGTGGTCTCATCTCAACATGTTCTGGAGTTCTTCTTTATTCATCAGGAGAGAATGAGCCAGTCAAGCGTCGCTGAGTGTTGCAGTGTTTGTACCTTTACTGTCGTAATGATCCGAATACTGAAGGACGCGGAACACGACCTTCACCAGCAGAGGGCCTTCAAACAGTTATTCATCTTATCATAATATAATATAATATAATATAATGTAATAGAATAGAATAATGTAACTGAAGTCAATGAGGAATAAAAACAAAGAAATGTTTAATTTTACACCAAACATGAAAATAAAAGCAGTTTCTCTCTTGAAGCTCTTCAGACTCTCTGAATAATTAAAGTCCAACGAGCTGCTGGATCCTGTAACAGACAGCTCAGCTTACACACACACACACACACACACACACACACACTGCGGGCTCAGATAACACCTTTCTTCTGTAACCTGTTCAGACTGAAATAGATCTGTGGAGCTGCTTCAGGTGCTCAGAGATCAATACATGAACCAGAATCTGATGTATTGATTCGATGATGAACATCCTGAACGGAGCGTGGCCTTCAAATAAACTCATCTGATGACCCACGTGTTGTTTCTTTGGGAAAAGAACTTCAGTTCATTTCACAATAGATTCAACTTTTTGTCTAAAAACACCAGAAATTGTGAAAATGCTGTTTTTACAAAGTGAACAAACGACAGTTAAAATTCAACGAGAAGCAGCTGGAACCAGGTGGTGCTGTTAGCAATGTTAGCTACGCTGTTAGCGATGTTAGCTACGCTGTTAGCGACGCTGTTAGCTACGCTGTTAGCGATGTTAGCTACGCTGTTAGCGATGTTAGCTACGATGTTAGCTACGCTGTTAGCGATGTTAGCTACGCTGTTAGCGATGTTAGCTACGATGTTAGCTACGCTGTTAGCGATGTTAGCTACGATGTTAGCTACGCTGTTAGCGATGTTAGCTACGCTGTTAGCGATGTTAGCTACGATGTTAGCGATGTTAGCTACGATGTTAGCTATGCTGTCAGCCAGGACTCTGAGGTCTCTGGTGAAGCTGTCGGAGTCAGTTGAGTCTGTTTTTAGTATTTTATAATCTCTGGAATTCTGATGTGAAAATTGATCTTATCACAAACTTGTTAATGGATCAGAACAGTTGACCCTGTTTCACTGTAGGAACCAACAGAATCTGTTCACCGTACGCACCTGAAAACAGGTGAAATATACTTAAAAAATACTAAAACACAGAAGAAGTCTTGTTGATTGTGCTGTGTGATTAAATGTGCATCAGAACTTTTGTCTGATAAAATGAAACGGATCGCCGTGAAGCTGTTTACCAGCAGGTGGCGCCATTGAGGGAGTCAGTGATGTCACAGAGTAACAGGGTCGTGGTTGAGGCCTCTGCAGCGTGCTGACTGTGCGGTCCGTCCTCAGGTTGGGTCTGGTGGGGAAGCTGAAGAGGTTCATGTTGTGGCTGCTGGTCGTCTACGTCTCCATCCCCTTCCTCATCAAACTGTGTCCGTCCATCCAGGCCAAACTCGTCTTCCTCAACTTCGGTGAGTGTGTCAACACAAAGACACCAACAACCTTCATCCTGCTTTGACTCAAGTAAAAGTACTTTAGTTAAGTACATTAGTGTGTGTGTGTGTGTGTGTGTGTGTGTGTGTGTGAATGTGATCTTGAGTCTTCTTGCTGAGACCTGAGAGGACAGGAAGTGGGCGGGGACACAGTGATTGACAGCTGAGGTAACAGGAGATGAGTGGCCTGTCATGTGACCTGTCATGTGACCCCCCACAGTGAGGCTGCCCTACTTCATAGACCTGAAACGGCCTCTGGACCAGGGACTGAACCACACACACAACTTCTACCTGGAGCCGGAGAGCGGACTGAAGATCGGAGTCTGGTAAATCACTTCCTGTAGGAGGAGATCAATAACTTACAGCACACTGAGTATCAGTCAGGTCCCAGTGATGGACTGTAACTGAATACATCTACTCAAGTACTGGAATTACTTACATTTTTAACTGTTATTTAAATATTTCCATTTTCTGCTACTTTAATCTTCGACTCCACGACGGTAATTTGATTTCTTTAGTTAGTTTACAGATTACAGATTACACGCTGCATCAGAGTCCTGCTTGTCTAAATACATTATTATCGACATTCAGATAAAAATATTGATTGAGATGATGATGATAGACTTGTTGATCATCAGATCTGATCTGAGGTCAGTTTGTATTATCAGGTATATGAGTATACGTCAGATAAATGTGATGCAGTGAAACATTTCTCTCTGAGATGTAATGGAGCAGAAGTAGAAAGTGACGGGAGGAAAGAATTTGAGTAAATGTTTTTAGTTACTTTTCATCACAACAATTGTTCAGGATATTTTGATGGTACCAGACACAGGTGCATCATGGGTAACAGGGTGTCTGTCTGTCCTCAGGCACACAGTTCCTGCTCAGATGTGGAGAGAAGCTCAGGGGAAACAAGGCGACTGGTACGACTCCAAGTTTAGCTCCTCCCACTCTGTCATCCTCTATCTCCATGGAAACGCAGGGACCAGGTGAGGGACACACAGACACACACACACACACACCTGTCAGTCTCTTGGTTTCCTGTCTGACCTCGGTGTTGTTTCTCTGCAGAGGAGGAGACCACAGAGTTCAGCTCTACAAGGTAACTAAGTACTTTTACTCAGTAAACATTTCTGTTCACATCTTATTCTTCACTTCATGTATCAGATTACTTTAGTTACTTTGCAGATTCAGAGTATTGATACAAAAGTAATCACTTCACATGATGTGCTGATATTAAGCAGTACTGGGTATTTTCAGGATAGTAATAGAGTATCTGTGCTGATCAGAGACGCAGGCTGATTGATGATGTAGGTGATGATGTCATCCAGCAGCTGACTGACTGTCCGTCTTCCTTCAGGTCCTCAGTTCGTTAGGATACCACGTGGTCACGTTCGATTACAGAGGTGACGACAGCTTTACTCACACTAAACGAGCAGAGAGGTCGTTAAATACCGCCAGTACAAGAGTGTGTGTGTGTGTGTGTGTGTGTGTGTGTGTGTGTGTGTGCAGGCTGGGGGGACTCAGACGGCTCTCCATCAGAGGGGGGGATGACATCAGATGCCCTCTTCATGTATGATTGGCTGAAGAAGCGGTTGGACGACAAAACGCCGCTTTACATCTGGGGACACTCGCTGGGGACGGGGTAACACACACACACACACACACACACACACACACACACACACACACAGCTCGATATCAGTGAGGTCATAATTAAATTGGTGTTTTTTGTTTGTGTTTTTCAGAGTTGCCACCAACCTGGTGAGACGGCTGTGTGACAGAGGTCAGACACACACACACACACACACACACCTCTAATATATATATATATATAATAAACAGTGACATCAGTTGTTTCAGTCTCAGTCAAACATTAAATCTGAAGTTCTGATGTTCTGTTCAGGAAGTCCTCCTGACGCTCTCATCTTAGAGTCTCCGTTCACCAACATCAGAGAGGAGGCCAAGAGCCATCCCTTCTCCATGGTAACACACACACACACACACACGGCAGGTGCAGGTGCAGGTGCAGGTGTGTGTTTGGTGTGTACTCAGTGTGTGTGTGTGTGTGTGTGTGTGTATTTCAGGTGTACAGGTACCTGCCTGGCTTCGATTGGTTCTTCCTGGACGCCATCACAGCCAACAACATTCGTTTTGCCAGCGATGAAAAGTAGGTACAGAAAACTGCTGTGACCTTTGACCTCTGAGCTACACACACACACACACACACACACACACACACACACACACACACACACACACGGACCAGGAGCCTCTTCAGTGAGTCCAGAACTTTTTTAGTGACTCGAATCTTTTTAACTGTTTTCTCTCTGTGGTAACTGATGATGTTTATTAACTGAAGATCAACTGAAGAAACTTCAGCTCGTTACATGAAGGTAGAAACATTTTCTGATTTCTGAGAGAAAGAAGCGACTTCAGAGTTGTTAAGAGCTCGTCATGTGACTGAAGAACGTTCAGGAACATGACGAGCTTTAACAAACATGGAGAGATTTAAAATGTTGAAACAAGCGTCAGTCAGCTGATCAACGGCTGAGAGCTGCTCAGATTTCAGGACAAAGTCCACAACAGGCTGATCTGAGGTCTGTTCACATGTTTATTAGAGCTGCTGACCTCTGACCCCTCAGACCTGAGACTTCATGTACAAACACACCTGGTGACGGGGTCAGGGCAGCACCTAGTGGCTGTTAGAGGAAGTGCAGCTGTGACCTCACAAACACTGTACACAGCAGAGCAGACTGACGTCCCTGAACGCAGCACTGAACTGTGTTTGTCTCCTCAGTGTGAATCACATCTCCTGTCCTGTGCTGATCCTCCACGCTGAGGACGACAGCGTCGTTCCGTTCCACCTGGGAAAAAAGGTAACACGATTTATCAGAATCAGAATTCCTTTAAAGTCCCGCAGGACGGAAAATTTGTTACTGCACAAAATCTCCACAGATACTTTGTTGAATAATTAAATGTATAAAAATGGATTTCAGCTGTTTGCTGTGAGAAATACAGATGAATCAAAATGAAACTCCTCCTCCTCCTCCTCTTCTTCCTCCTCCTCCTCTTCCTCTTCCTCTTCCTCTCCTCTTCCCTTCCTCCTCCTCCTCCAGCTGTACAACATGGCCTCCCAGTCAAAGAGCCTCAGCAGTCACAAGGTCCAGTTTGTTCCCTTCCCGTCCTCGCTGGCCTACAAGCACAAGTTCATCTACAGGAGCCCGGAGCTGCCAAACATCCTCAGGTACCAGCAACACAACCAGCATCACAGAATCTGCCTCCATCATGAAGAAGTAAAATAATGCTGCTGATTCTCCGAAGGAGCTGGATGAGTCGAAGTTAACGTTGATGCTAACGGCTACAAACAGACGATGTCAGTCAGCTTTTCTTCCGTCAGACTGAGAAACTCAACATGACGACTTTCTGTCTTCTGAGGTTAAATCGAAAACGCAATGCTTCTTTTTACAGTGCACAACATTTTCATTCTAATTTTACAGAAATTGAAGGAAAAAAATCAGAACCAATATTTTTTACAGTGCAAAAAAATAGTTAGTTTTTTTTCTCGTAATTGTGATTTTTTTTTCTTGGTCTTTAGAATTAAGACAGAATTAATTTTTTTTCATGGTGCACAAGATTTGTTGACTTTTTTTTTCCAAATCCAGAATTCAAATGTTTGTTATTTATTATATTTTTATTTATGAGATGTCAATACTTTTTTTACAGTGCAAAGACATTAGTTCTGTCTGAGATTAAATTAAAAACTTTTTGCAGTGCAATAATAACTAGTTGTAAGTCAGAAGAGCAGAATAACTTTAATCTCAGATAAAAACTGAAGTCAGTCTTTAATCCTTTAATTCTGAGGGGAAAAGTCTGAGTTACATCAGAACTTTAAAACATTTGTTGACAGAACAAAAAATGTTTTGTAATAATTTTAGGAATATTTCTGACTTCCCCTCAGAATTAAAGACGGAGAAGAAAACTAAATATTTTTAGAAATGGCATTTGTTTATTTTCTTTCTGAATAAAAGACAGAAAAATGATCAGAAATGTGAGAAAAAAAATCAGAACTAATAAAATTTAATTTAGATGTCGAAAAAAAGTCAAATTCTGGATGAAAATCAGAACTGAATATTTTTTACAGTGCAAAAAAAGTTTCGGATCAACTCATTCTGTTTTTACGCTGCTGTTAAAAAAGCTCCGACTTTTCTCAAAATCTGGAGAAATCAGAATTTTTTTTCCAAATTTTAACTTTAATCAGAACTTTTTCTCAATCTGGAGTTTTAGAACTCTCAAAATATTTGTTTTTTTTATATCAGCTCTGAATTTATTTTGTTTTTAATTCTAACTAAATATTTTTTACAGTGCAAAAAGATGAGCTCTCTTTAAACTCAACCTTCTGTTTTAATGCAATACTTTTTTTTTACAGTGTAATAAAATGAGTTTTGACTCTTTCTGAGACTGATTCTTAGAATGAAGTCAGGAAATGTTTGTTTATTGTGCAAAAATTTACAGTTAACTCATTTAAATTCTGAGAGAAAGTCAGAATGCTAATTTTTTACAGTGCACAGCAAAATTTTATTTAAGTGACTTTATTTTTCTCCTCGAACAAAAGAAACCTAGAAAGAAGAAATCTAAACTTTTTTGCTGTCTTCATTTCAGAGACAAATCAAAACGATGTGTTATAGTAGAAAAAAAAATAAGACTTTCAGACTTCAGTCAGCAAGTAAAGTTTGAATTCTGTGAAGAATGAAGAAGGAAAATAAGTTGAGTTTCTCTCTTTCTGACACAAAATGGCCGCATCATCGGCCGACAGTCACCTGTGACATCATCGGCCGATGATGTCACTGTGACATCATCAGTAATGTGACGAGTCTTCTTATCTTCTGAAGATTAAACTGAAGTTTGTCTTTGTGTTTTCAGTGATTTCCTCGGTGGTTCTGCTCAGCAACAGATGGACGACTCGGCCTGAAAACACACACAGAGACACACACACACACACACACACACACACACACACACACACACACACACACACACGGACTGAACACATCATTCCTTTTTCTTTCTTCATTCCTCTCACATCAGCACCGGCTCCACCGGGTCGCCGCAGTGACAGTGGGAGTGTTTTTAGGTTCTGTAGAGCGACGAGGACGAACAGAACTGGACCACACAGACGTGAAACATCTGTTTATATCTTTGTAGTATTTCACGAGGGCGACGAGCTGCAGCCTGTTTCTTTAACGTCTGTGTGATTTCATTTTGTCGGGTCGACTCTCTCGGACCGGGTCGACTCTTTGACCCGGAGGATCCGTTTGTTTTTAATAATTGTCCTCAGTTTTAAGGCCTGTTATGACTTGAATTATCAATTAAATATTTCTTGTTTTATGTAGCTGTGGTTTTGGTTTTTGGGTCTTAACGACCATTTTACAGCAAAACATTTTAATCATCATAAAACATAAATATTGTAAAACAGGAACACGAGTGCAGCAGAAGTTTATTTTCAGAAACAGACCTGAGTGTCGATACAGTACTTCACCTGCCCAAAGCTCTCTGGTTAATCAGGCAGACATTAATGCTGAGTAAACACTGAATGGACTGCATTACCCAGAAGACACCTGTGACGTCACATTGAGGCTTTTGTTGCGTTCACGCTGCGTCAGATTTAATGTAATAATCCATCTCAGCCGTGGACCGAGGACGTGAACGATCTCGAGTCTCAGATCTGAATCTCTGAATTGTTACTGATAATCTGACGCGACGTGAACGCAGCTTGGAGCATCAGCTGTACGAACGAAGCTGCAGGAAAAACATCATCGCTACAAAAATATCAGGAGCGTAAAATCAATGTTCACGTGCAGAAAGTCGAAGGATCAGCTGATGTTTCAGGATGCTGACGGCGTCCTGGAGGAGCAGCTGCAGCTGTTGAACGCAGCTCAGTGTGTTCGCTTTAACTTTAACTGATATGATCTAAATCTGATGAAATGAAAGTTCCAACAGAGCATCGATTTGTCCAGATATGGACTTCACCTGTTCATCTTCAGAACCTTCTGACCTGTTGATGGTCTGCTGGTGTTCAGAATGCTAACACGTAGCTGCTGGCTACGTCTCTGCTGAAGGAAAGAAGAGCTTCAGTCTGTTTCTGGGTGAAGTGACGCTCCAGTGTTTCAGAGACTCAGATACTTGATGCTGCGTCCGGCTCCTCAGTTTTGGGACTCGAACGGCGGCTCGTTGGGCGGTGGGATCTTCACGTCAGACGGTTCGACTCCCCAGATCTCGCGGGCGTACTGAGAGATGGTCCGGTCGCTGGAGAACTTTCCAGAGGCGGCGATGTTACGGATCACCATCTTGGTCCACTCTGTGGGGTTCTGAGTGGAAACAGAACATGAAGAACTGTGTCAGAAAATATCTTCGTCTTTGTTAAACAGATCACTGGACTACAACTCCCAAGGTGCATTTCACCAACTAACACCCAGTCACAGGCTAAAGACAACACTGATTCTGAATCAGTCTGACTGTTTCTTCTCTGTAGTAACAGCTGCTGAGGCTCATGGGTATTGTAGTGTTTAGAAACAGTTCAAACTTGACCTTGTAGAGTTCACTGACTCTCTCCTGACATCTGACGTAGGCTTCAAAATCTGCAAACACCTTGAACCTGCAACAGGAAACAGATTCACACCATGAGAAGATGAAACGCTGAGACGAGACGAGCAGAGCGTCTGGACGCATTCTGATTGATTCTGATGGAGCTCGGCTAACAGTTTCCCTCTGCTTCCAGTCTTTGTGCTAAGCTAGGCCAACCATGTCCAGTCACACAAATGAAACTGGAACATCTGACAGACGACTGAACTGTGTTTTTGTCAGCAGGAAAAAAACATAAAATAAACTCATAAAATCCAACAGGTGTCGTCTACCTGTCGTGGCTCAGCAGCATGTGGATCAGGTCTTTGAAGAGTTCTGGCTCTGCTGGGCTGAAGAAGCCGGCCTGGATCTGATCCACTGCCAGCTTCAGCTCCGGCAGACGCTCGTAGAACTCTCTGGCATTGTACCTGCAGGAGGTAAACAGGAAGTGATGTCATCAGGTCGCACAGCTCAAGAAGGTATTCATCCCTGACGGGGCATTCAAGGACAATCTGACGTCTGAGAATCGGCCGCTCGGCCACTCACTGTCTGAAATTATTTATTTCTGTTCATTAATAATTAAGTTAATATTTTCAAGTTTCCTGGTTTTTGAAATGTTCAAATAAAGAATAATAAATAAATAAATAAATAAATAAAATAATTAACCAGATGTGTTAATTTTTGTTCTTTCTAGGTTTTTCTCTCAAACTTGGTTTTTAAAATAGATGTAAAGAGTAGAAAAGGTCAAAGGATTTTAAAAAAACATCAAATAAACAGCAGATAAATGATCAGCTGGACTTAATCACTGTGAAACAAACACCGAACTACAAAGTTCATCAGTTTGAATTATTGATCTGATATTGACGACGGTTTATTGGTCAGAATGAGACTCTGAGCTGAGATCATCTAGAGCAGTGGAGTCAAACTGATCCAGTAAAGGGCCATGTGGCTGCAGGTTTTCATTCCAACCAAGCAAGAACACACCTGATCCAAATCACCCCTGATCTAGAGTGAAGACGTCTCACTCTGCTGGAGTTGTGCAGTGGTGATACAGAGCAGAGCATCTTGACTCACAGATGATCTTTGAGTTCTGACCCGTGTCTGAAGGATCAATAACCATCAGCTGATCAGAGCTGCAGCCTCGGAGGATCTGATCACTTTCAACAGTTTGATGATTTAAATCTTTAAAAAGACATTTGTCATATTTTCTGACATTTTATGGACTAAAGAACTAATCAGTAAACAGATGCGGATGAATTCTGAACAACTGATGGATGTGGACGTGTTTGCTCAGACAGGAAGTGATGTAACGCCTCCTCACCCCTTCCTGTCCACCTCCTCCACGTCCGTCACCGTCATGCCGAAGATGAACATGTTCTCCTCTCCGGCCTCCTCCGCCATCTCCACCGTCGCTCCGTCCATCGTCCCGATCGTCAGAGCGCCGTTCAGCATGAACTTCATGTTTCCTGTTCCTGACGCCTCCGTCCCCGCTGTGGAGACCTGCTCTGATAGGTCGGCTGCTGGGATCACTGCACACACACACACACACACACACACACACACACACACACACACACACACACACACACACACACACACACACACACACACAGTTAATAACCTTTATTGAGCCACAGTCTTCTCTGATTTCTATCACAGCAGAAACCTCCTCATCACCTCCCTCCTCCTCCTCCTCCTCCTCCTCCTCCT